>CM069454.1:55813409-55921136 GCA_035610835.1 Ophiura sarsii
TACATAGTTGGTCAAAGTCCTAAATCCGATTGCATAAAATGACAATTGACAAGTGCATTATTCCTGAATTTTTGGGCTACAAAATGAGCCCAATCTGTAAAAAGTGTATTATTTGGGTTACAAAAGGCGGGGAATAGTTTTACGAGCGTAGCGAGTAAAAAAATATTTTGAGGTTAAAAAAGTCTCACTCTGAACATTACTCTGAACTTGACAGCCCTGCCGTATTTGAGTCTGATAATTTTCATCCCCCCCACTCAAAAAAAGTAGTTACGCCCCTGACATTAAGTGGTGTTGAAAATTTTAAATGTTTAAAAATTTACTTCAGAATTCAAGATGAACATTAAATATTGCCATTATTGTTGTTTCTAGTAACAAAACACTGCAAATTATGAGCGTTTACTTTTGGACAAACTAAAAGTAAACTCAATAGTAAACGCAATTCTAAACAAAAAAGTGAACGTAAAAGTAAACGCAAAACGAAACGTTTCTCTCATTTTGCACCCAATTGACCTCAAAGCACGCTCCAAGTGAGTGAATATAGTCACAGATGTTTCCACCATCTGTGATTTAATGGGACAGTTATTGATTAGAGGCTGGTGGAAAACAGCTAAGATGTTGGGCTCACATAATTATGTGTTTAGTATTGAGTTTACTTTTGAGTTTACTTTTAGTTTGTCCAAAAGTAAACGCTCATAATTTCCAGTGAAAACACAGCAAAACTTGATTAAAACAATAATTATCATCACTATTTATTAAAAAACGCTCTCTATGCAAATATCGTTCGTGTTATGTATCACGCGTACTGCAGGGGGATACTGTCGGACGTAAAATGCTCGTCCCGGTTGTACGAGGCATTTTTGAATCGACGTTTTCTTGTACAAAGAGCGCTAATTTTTCTTAATCCTTATAGGTGAAAGTTCATACATGCAATACAATTATAAAAATATACTAATCCCAGTTTTTATCATAATTGAGGCGCAGCCTCCAACACATCTCTTAGTGTCCCTTTAACAGTCGCTTACACTAGGAGTGGGCTATAGAGGGTCATTTTTAGGTCATAGTTTTTCAGATCACGCTTGCTACATGACAACATTTAAAAATAAAAATAAATGAAAAAAATGTGAAATCCAGGGTGCCCCAGCCAAAAAAACAAAAAAAGTCGGCCATTTTGGAAAAAAACAGTCTTTTGATCATAACCAAGTCATTTCTGGTCTAATTTATTTGATTTTGGTGGCAATACCCATGTTAAGGTAGGCCTACAAGATGTCATAGAACAATTTCAAATTGAGATCGGAAATCTTCGGAAAAACAGGTCACATGGAGTAGGTGTGTTGCGTGTTCTTCGCAACAGTTAATCGCATTCACAGCATTGCCTAGTTGATTGTCCGCCTATGTTTACATACACGTGTGCACACATGAGAAGTAAAACGTGGAACGAGACTGTTTGGTTTTTTATCAACAAAGGCGTTGATCGGCAAATTCCAAATGTATCGAGCAGACGGTAAAAAGTGAAAATATTACCCCAAATCTCTTTCATCTAACCGTTTGTTGTTACTGAAATGCCGCAACATCAATTTTGTGAAGGATACAATCTATCACCATCACCAACACCAGCGCAATCTACCACACGGGCAGACGGGTGAAAAACATGTTTGTTTTCTCCGGCACATAAACATAAAAACATAAACATAACAATGAGCATTTATATAGCGCTCTTACACATTATACAATGGTACCACAGCGCTTATCAAAATCAAAACATAAATTAAAAATAACAGTGTTAAACATCACTCGCACTATGACGGTGAAATAAGTGAGTTTTTAACATCTTCTTAAATTGAGTCAGTGATGAGGCATGCCTGATGTGACGCGGTAAATTATTCCACAAAAATGGGCCGGAGGCATAAAATCCTTTTTTGGAGATAGTGAGACGAGTTTTAGGTACAGTGAGAATCCGAGTGTCAGAGGCAGAACGAAGACCACTTCTTTTAGGTACATAAGTACTAGTCAGGCGCGCCATCATTGAAACATTTATATACAATAGTCAGGATCTTGAACTCAATGCGCGTTTTAACAGGCAGCCAATGTAACTTGTGGAGAAGAGGAGTTGCATGATCACGTCTTTTAGCATTATAAATGAGTTTGGCTGCTCGATTTTGGAGACGCTGTAGCCGTTTAATATCTTTTGCAGAAGATCCCTGTAAGAGAGAGTTGGAATAGTCGAGCCACGATGTAACAAGTGCGCACATGGCCATGACCTGTCAGGAGCTGACAGGTCATGTAACCGAGCGTAAAATCACTTGGCTAATCGGAAGCATTCGGGTGGTCATATTTTTTCGGATTTGAAATGGTCTATTCTATGCGGGTTTCGTCTCATATAACCCTTCGTTTTATTGTAAAAGCCTGATTTTGGTCAAATTTGGTCTGTGAGGGCGCTTTGCAAAAAAGTAGCTATCACATTAATAAAAATGAATTTAAATACATGAATATGTTAAGAGTGTGTCAAGAAACATTGTCTGAAGATGTGAGTGAGAATGTTACCTCATTTCATTTTACCGTAGCATCCATTTTAAAAAGAACGCGTTAAAAGCACTTCCATTGGATAGTACAGGGGTCAATGAACTTCTCATTAGTGTGTGTTTCAATGGAGACAATTCAAAGATGTTAAAACTAGTGCAGCTTCAAAACAACAAATGGTATTTTACTCAGATTTTCAGGAAATGCCTAAACTTAAAATGTAACTCCTATCATATTCAACATTAGAATTTGAGATGCTTCGATGTGAAAAGGTATTTTGTTAAACAGCGCCCTCACAGGGCTATTTCCACTAAAACATGTCATTTTCAGGAAAACGAAAACATCGTCATGCGAAACAAGTTGCATAAGGCTATTCCATGGGCCCCACAAACATGGGTATTGCCACCAAAATAAAATTGATTGGACCAAAATGATTGATTTATGATCAAATTACTGTCAATTTCTTTTTTTTAAATGTTGTCGGTAATAGAAAGTTATCACAAAATCATGTAGCAAGCATGATCTGTAACTATGACCCTCTATAGCCCACTCCTACTTACACAGCATCTCACACGTATATCACTTGGATTAGAACGATCTTGTTGTGTATACAGTATAATGCACTTATCAATTGCATCACTGGCACCGGGGATAGCGGGGAATAGGGCCGGGCAGGGGCGGACTGGGACCTGAAATGGCCGTGGCAAAATTATTAAAGCGGCCTATATGTCAGACAGAAGTATGTCGTCCCGGTAGTAAATTTTCGTAAAAGGTTGCCCCAATTTTTTTCCCAGTCAGTCACCTCGTGATTTCACGTAAGTGGGGGGGGGGGGGGGGGGGGGGGTTGTAGGGTCAAAAAAAATCGCACGGTCAAAAATTTCGCATGGTCACAAAATTTCGCATAGTCAAAAAATTTCGCACGGCCACAACATTTGGGTAACCGGCCCTGAGAGGCCAAAACCAAGCGACCCATGTGGCGATCGCCACAACGCCACAGTGGCCAGTCCGCCCCTGGGGGCGGGACATACAAATTGCCGATGTGACGTCCCACGTACAGTCATGTACGGTCCCCGCGGGTTGGGCATTATTTTGAGTACGTCTCCACACAGTCCCAGCCCGTGGTCGGGACAAAGTGTACAATCCCGGCCATCCTTACCCAGGACAAAGTGTATGCCCCGGCTACTGTGACAGTCTGTGGGTTGCTTAATTTCTTTCTGCAACATAACAGGATGCATTTATAATTATGTGTTCCTTATTAATATTAGGCTTATATTCAGTCAAGCGCATCGCATCCCTAGCATATTTATAGTGACGCCCTGGGTGAACATTTGTGTACCCTTAGGATACGTCCCCATACACGCCCCGGCTAGCAGGGGCACAGTTTGTACGTCTCCGTACACTTCCCGGCATAGTCGGGCACCGTTTTGTACACTTGTGTACAGTCCCCGCAATGTCCCGGGTCCTCCTTCATTGAATAATAATGGCCCCAATACACTGGCCCGAGTATAATTGGCCCCGTGGCGCACTGGTAGAGCGTTTGTCTTGCAACCGAAAGGTTGTGGGTTCAAGCTTTTTGTCCGCGTTTTTGTCGTTGAAAAATAAATTCTTCAAAATGTAACTTAGGAGGTTAGGGTTAAAGGTAGATGACCCGATCACATTTTATTAAGACAGAATTATTTCAAACATACAGAGATTTTCATATCATATGAAAGCTAGTATTTTTCTCATCATCATACTGAAATTTGACGGCCTAAATCGGTATAATACGGAGAAATCGTTGAAATAACGTCGAATTACCGCGAATGGTGGTAACCACCGATATGGTTTGTGTACTACTTAATAGGTACAGTTCACAGCATCTTGTGCGTCTAAAATAAGAACCATTAGAGCTATAATGCAACTCATACTTTGGAACACGACTTTTTTAAGGATGACCTTTCATTTCGTAGAATAGAAAACGTCAAGTTGAAAATCGGAACATCTACCTTTAACAGAATTTTTTTCTTTTCTTTTCATGTATGATTTTATTAGTACTTAGGACAGTAAACCACCAGATCTATGGTGATTTTTATAATAGAAATATTTAAGTGATAATCTATTACCGTTTATAAAATCCAACATGTTACGTTGTTACGGTATTTTCCCCGGTATTTTCAACACACACAACCCTTGCCTTGTGGGAACACGTGCTCAAACAATTTACCCCAAACATCGATCGATTCCATCATGATCGTAATGGTTGTCGAACGCGAAGTCAGCGCGGTCCAGGGTACTCAAGTGATTAATATTAGGCTAATGTAAGTCAATCGGTTTGAAGTCAATTACTGATCTATCTCATAATCCATGTACATGTAATCTGCTGGAGTAAAACAGGCGAAGTCGTGTGGGGACCAGGGGCGTAACAGAGGTTGGTTGTCAGGGGGGGCACAGCCAAAAAAATTCTGGTTAGAATAATTCGCAAAAGGTTGCCCCAATTTTTTTCCCAGTCAGTTATCTCGTGAATTTCACGTTAGTTGGGGGGGGGGGGGGGGCGTCACAAAATGTTGCACGGTCACAAAATTTCACACGGTCACAAAATTTTGCACGGTCACAAATTTCACACGGTCACACAATTTTGCACGGTCACAAAATGTCGCAGTACAAAAAGCACAACAGTCAACAATTTGTTGACTTATGTGCCTTTTGTACTGCGAAATTTTCTTTCTTTCCCTTTCTTCTTTTCTTTCTTTCCCCTTTCTTCTCCTTTTCCTTTTTCCTCCCTTTTTCCTTTCTCTCTCTTTTCTTTCCCTTTCCCCCTTCTTTTCCTCTTTCCCTTCCCCCAGTTTTCCTGGTGGGTAGGTTTGAATTTCCTGCTGAGCACCTTCAGGGGGGCACTGTGCCCCCCCCCCGGCTGTTACGCCACTGGCGGGGACCAATCGCTTGTCGATAGAGTGAAACAATTTGCTGTACAAATGAATGCAGCTCGCCTCTTATAGAAGGCCCGCGTGAATATGTCTCCATTATTTTACCTAGACCCAATACTAGTAGTGGCTTTACTACTACTATTACTAATGCAGGGATCAAAGAGCAGCTTGAACTCACCCTCCTCAAGGGTCGTCAAAGATTCGACACCATCTCGACGTCGAATCTTTAGATACAAATATTTTGGGAAAGGTGAATCTTTACCGTCTTTATTTTCCGACATAGTGAATCTTCATCTAGTTTTATTTGAAGCATGGTGAATCTTGAACGCACGTTTCTTTTTACCGAGTGAAACTGTGTCGAACACGAAAATCGGCAATGTCGAATGAGCGTCGTATCTTCACTCCAGAGGTGAAGCTTTATGATTTATTTATTCATCCATCTGTCATTTGATTAATTGCAAAGCTTCCGAATTTTGACCAACATCCCGTCGCAATCGGACACCAACTTTCGAACCAATTTTTATGAAAACGAGCAACATTTATGATTTTGAGGAATAACGGACTAAGGTTTGGATTCATGTTATCTAATGAATTCTGAAGTTTCGTGTACTTTCGTCACCTAATTATAGTCCTTTTCTGAATGGTTTTTCGCCAAAGTCAAACGACGATCTATAATTATAATAGCACATGTGCTGAACAACACGGAAGTTAGGGGGTCTTTTGCTTGATCAAAATGGGCTACAAACCAGTCTCTGTAGCGATGTTCTCAATCGAAATCGGGTATTTTATTGTGTAGAAACGACCGCGATAGGGCATGCAAAAGAGATAATTTAATATGATTTGTTGACCTTTGACACAAACCTTGGACTCTTAGATTTACTATAGGGGGTGTTTATTCGGCAACATGCTGGGACGCCGATATGAGTATAATTGGTACGGGAAGTCTGGCTAATTTTGTTGCGCGCGAAAAGCCCCTGAACCGAGGGGTAATGATTATTTTGTGCGCTCAGGTGATAGCTCCGCCGTCTGACGTCAATATTTATGTTTGTTTTTTAAAGTTTACTGCTGAAAATTTGTCGATAGCTCCGCCGTCTGATGCATTTTCCAGAAAATGCCATCGAAAACTGTCAATATATTTTAATGTTTGTTTTCCAAACTTGAGTTTAGAAAACTATTGTCGATAGCTCCGCCGTCTGACGTCAATATTTGTGCTTGTTTTCTAAAGTTGACTGCTGAAAATTTGTCGATGGCTCCGCCGTCTGATGGCATTTTCCAGAAAAATGCCATCGAAAACTGTCAATATATTTTAATGTTTGTTTTATAAACTTGAGTTTTCGATGGCATTTTCTGAAAAATGCCATCAGACGGCGGAGCTATCGACAAATTTTCAACATGTCTGTAAATTTGTCGATAGCTCCGCCGTCTGACGTCAATATTTATGCTTGTTTTCTAAGTTTACTGCTGAAAATTTTGAGTTTTCGATGGCATTTTTCTGAAAAATGCCATCAGACGGCGGAGCTATCGACAAATTTTCAACATGTCTGTAAATTTGTTGATAGCTCCGCCGTCTGACGTCAATATTTATGCTGTTTTCTAAAGTTTACTGCTGAAAATTTGAGTTTTCGATGGCATTTTTTCTGATTCGATGGCATTTTTCTGAAAAATACCATCAGACGGCGGAGCTATCGACAAATTTTCAGCATGTCTATAAATTTGTCGATAGCTCCGCCGTCTGACGTCAATATTTATGTTTGTTTTCTAAAGTTTACTGCTGAAAATTTGGAGTTTTCGATGGCATTTTCTGAAAAATGCCATCAAACGGCGGAGCTATCGACAAATTTTCAGCATGTCTGTAAATGTGTTGATAGCTTCGCCGTCTGACGTCAATATTTATGCTTGTTTTCTAAAGTTTACTGCTGAAAATTTTGAGTTTTCGATGGCATTTTTCTGATTCTATGGCATTTTTCTGAAAAATGCCATCAGACGGCGGAGCTATCGACAAATTTTCAGCATGTCTATAAATTTGTCGATAGCTCCGCCGTCTGACGTCAATATTATGTTTGTTTTCTAAAGTTTACTGCTGAAAATTTGGAGTTTTCGATGGCATTTTTCTGAAAAATGCCATCAGACGGCGGAGCTATCGACAAATTTTCAGCACATCTGTAAATTTGTTGATAGCTTCGCCGTCTGACGTCAATATTTATGCTTGTTTTCTAAAGTTTACTGCTGACAATTTGAGTTTTCGATGGCATTTTTCTGATTCTATGGCATTTTTCTGAAAAATGCCATCAGACGGCGGAGCTATCGACAAATTTTCAGCATGTCTATAAATTTGTCGATAGCTCCGCCGTCTGACGTCAATATTTATGTTTGTTTTCTAAAGTTTACTGCTGAAAATTTGGAGTTTCGATGGCATTTTTCTGAAAAATGCCATCAGACGGCGGAGCTATCGACAAATTTTCAGCATGTCTGTAAATTTGTCGATAGCTCCGCCGTCTGACGTCAATATTTATGTTTGTTTTCTAAAGTTTACTGCTGAAAATTTGTCGATAGCTCCGCCGTCTGGAAAATGCCATCGAAAACTCCCAATATATTTTTAATGTTTGTTTTCTAAAATGCCATCAGACGGTGGAGCTATCGACAAATTTTCAACATGTCTGTAAATTTGTTGATAGCTCCGCCGTCTGACGTCAATATTTATGCTTGTTTTCTAAAGTTTACTGCTGAAAATTTTGAGTTTTCGATGGCATTTTTCTGAAAAATGCCATCAGACGGCGAGCTATCGACAAATTTTCAGCATGTCTGTAAATTTTTCGATAGCTCCGCCGTCTGACGTCAATAGTTATGTTTGTTTTCTAAAGTTTACTGCTGAAAATTTGTCGATAGCTCCGCCGTCTGATGGCATTTTCCAGAAAAATGCCATCGAAAACTACCAATATATTTTTAATGTTTGTTTTCTAAACTCAAGTTTTCGATGGCATTTTTCTGAAAAATGCCATCAGACAGCGGAGCTATCGACAAATTTTCAATTTTCGTAAATTAGTGATTATAGTAGTGGCAAATTATAGACAAGTCCACCAGTCCCGCACGAGTCCCACTCATATGTTTTCCTAGGTTCCAGGGATACACAGTGCAACTATATTTATAATAATGAATTCTGCACTTATCCGAAGAAGAAGAGTCGGCCCGCACCCTCTGAGCTTTATAATACACGATTGTGCGCCATGTTTTCAGACTGGAAAATAAAGTCTAGTGCCAAACTACGGAAAATAAAATACCGTTCACTTGATGCATAAGGTGAACCGATGGTGAATCTTGACCCCCCTTTTTTGTATACGAGGTGAATCTTCACGTAATGAATAAATACAGCATGGTGAATCTTCACCTAGCTATTTCTTCGGGTTGGTGAATCTTGACCTAATTTTTGTTTTCAAGAGGTGAATCAATGGTGAATCTTGACCCTACGATTTTTTGACAAGGTGAACGAGAGGTGAAGACTTGAGGAGGGTGAGTTCAAGCTGCTCTTTGATCCCTGCATAAGTATACTGCATAGCGAAGCTACACTTACAGCACTTGCTACATGTAATTACTAGTACATACACTTTACTGTGTTACAGTACCTGTCGCGAGTGTTCTTCTTCAGGTTCAGAAAACGTTTCTTTCGCATATTGTGTAAACAGCGGGTTGTCCAGTTGATGGACATTATTGTGAGCCTTTCTTTGACGGATTCGAGATAGAAGCAAATTGCATAGGCATCGCATAAACTGGGTCGTAATTAGTAGGAACTGTCTCACACACACACTGAATTAAACGGCGGCCATCATGGATATCCGAGTCGGAAACCATGCACTAAATAGCTGGGTAAAATAGTTTATAAAATTAATTATAAATCACCTAAGTGGTTAATTAAAAATTATTATAATATTTTAGTCATATGTATTACTTTGTATGACTTTGTATAGTCAGAATCATAGTCAGTATGATATATATTTCTTATTTTAAATTACGAAATAATGAGATAACATCAACCATACGTTAGAACTACGTTAGAACTGTCATTGAGCAAGGATAATTATATTTAGGGTGGGACAAAGCGTATACATAGAGTATTCCAGGGTCTACAGTATATGTTGTGAGCGCCCTCTGTAGAAGTTGTGGTACAAGAGTATTCGTCGCGGTATCGCTGTAAATTCGTACAAGTACAACTTAAGTGTTGACGAATTAGGGCGGAGATTCGCACAACTATTGTATAAAAAGAGACTCCTAGTGTAATTATTGTTGTAATAATTCGACAGGGGAGGTCCCTGTATTCGTACAACTATTGCAATTGTAGGCCTAAATGTACATTATAACTTGAGAGGGGGTTAGTATCGGGGCCGGGTTAGTATTTTGTAAAAAAAATAGGAGAGTCTCTATATTCGTTCAACAATCGTAAGAGTCCCCTCTCATTCATTGTAAGAATAAGAGGGAGTCCCTGTAAATCGCCTATCTAAGGGACGCACCATTAGATTTTCAGGGGGGGTAGGAAGTTTTCGGAAACAAATCCCTCTCTATGCAGGCCAACCCCCCCCCCCCCTGATGAGTTTAAAAAAAAAAATCTACCCCACCCAACTCAATATGAATGAATACATTTTTTTTTAAATCACCCCGGAACCCAACTTCCTACCCCCCCCCTGAAATGTAATGGTGCGTCCCTAATTGTTAGAGAAGGGGGTCCTCTGTCCTGTAAATCGTAAAGCTATTGTTGTAGTGAAGATCAGGGGAACTATTTGTAATATAGACAAGAGAGGCAGGGGGAAGGGAGTCCCTAATACATGTAGGGCGGATATCCCGGTAAGGGATCCCTCCCCCTCCCCTTTGACCTGGGGTGGGGGTGGTCAATGTGATCACCCCCCCCCCCCCTGATTTTTCATATAGTGTAGTGATGGCAACAGGCAAAATGAAATAAAGTGATTGCTTTTCGATCAAATATGGTCAAAAGTACACACCAAATCGCACCACTAATGGGTTCAAAAACAGCTTTTCACAGGACTCTCTATAATGTCAAGGGCATGTCATAGACGTATGGGAGGCTCAAGAGCCGATCGCGATTGGTGATCCCTCCTACTTTGCATGTATCGTCTATGCGGAACGCATTGTGTATATCCTCCATTATGCGGTATCATAACTAAAAACCAGGCCCCGTGGGGAATTTTCCGAACAATTCCCTGTAAACTTCAATTACTGATTCGAATATAACTTAAACAGACGACATGGAAAACCCTTACTGCTTACGGGGCTTACCCGTAAAAATAGGATTTCTATGGCAGACGATACAAACAGCGCCACCAACAATAGAACATCAGCTTCAGATCAGCAAGTTGAGTGGCACTGTCCTGAGTGTTGTTTGCGCCAAAACCCGGGTTTTGCCCAGTTAGTGACTGTCCAAAACCCGGGATTCTCACCACCCGGCTTTTGGATGCAATACCGGTTCACCGTCTCGCGGTGGGTAAGGAGGCGGCGATGGTAATATTTTCGTACGGAACCTTATCAGACCTCATAATGATAAGGGGTCGTCCATAATTTTCGCCATTTTCAGTTACGCACAAAGCGTACGTAAGAGTGGGGGGGGGGGGGGGGGGGGGGGGGGGGGGGGGGAGGGGATCGAAATATACTCCAACCGTACGTAACATAAATGGCGATCTTGAGAGGCGGATTTTTTTTTTTAAAGTACAAAATAAAATAAAATTTCGCCATTTATTGCGTACGTAACTCGAGGGGGGGGAGGGGGTAAAAAGTTACGTTACGCTCTGTACGTAAGAGAAAATGGCGATAATTTTGGACGATCCCTAAGTCATCCGAGTGTTGATCGTGTTCTCGTATTCTACTTCTTTTGTTAAATCAAAATAATAGAAAGTTAGATTGACTGCAGTGTAGGTCAGTTCCTTCTTCGCATAGTGCAAAAAACAGTGAACGGTGAAACCCGCAAAGATACACAGTGTACCACACAATTTATATGCCATCTTTAGTGTTCGAATGCAATTTATAGTGTGTTTTTGCACACAGAAAAGGGCAAGCGAGAGGGGATAACATCTGAGATTTGTATTTGCCTTCTGGCCCCCCTGCAACTGAAATGGTCAGTGTTTGTTGTTGACAAATTAAAGACACATGGACTGTTTAAAAAAAGGTTAACGGGCCTATTTATTCAATAAAAGTCTGCTCGACCAAACTCTGTAAAATAACTTATATGCCTATTATTATTATCCATAACAACGTATATTATGAACTATACACTTAACCAATATTTTGTTCATTCTAGTTTATTAGGGGAAGGTTTATATACAACACTTTGAAAGGTTGGAAAGGGCGAGGAGGAGCGGAGTGTGGATGGTGGGGATTTTTATGAGAGACTAGTGTGTCGGTAAGTTTATTGTTATGAACAATGAAGCAATGCACAAGGTTTTTAACTAAAATGGTCCAGAAAAACGTTCCTGAAGCCATCTTGTTATGCTTGAATAATTAAATGAAGCCATCTTGTTATGCTTGAAGAATTAAACTTGAAACTTATACGTGCGAAGCGCGCAAAAATGTGTACTTTTTAACTAAAATGGTCCAGAAAACGTTCCTGAAGCCATCTTGTTATGCTTGAATAATTAAATGAAGCCATCTTGTTATGTTTGAATAATTAAACATTGAACATAATTATGCGCGAAGCGCGCACAAATTTTTAAAAACTAAAATGGTCCAGAAAACTTTCCTGAAGCCATCTTGTTATGCTTGAATAATTAAATATTGGACATAATTACGCGCAAAGCGCGCAAAAACACATGCAAATGTTAATTTAGATCTTAAGAGTTTTATGTACTTATTGATGGTCTATGAACAAACAAAATGTTTAAATACTTGTTTAGGGTATGAAAAATTGCTGAATAGTCTACTTGTTGAGGGTGGCTATATTTTTAAATAATTGATTAGGGTAGGAAAAAATGGTGGCTCATGAGAGAAATACTTGTTTAGGGTCCATTTTCAGAGGGCATACATGATCATGATATCCACCTTCGTATACAAGTGCCGCCCCCCCCCCCCCCCCCCCCCCCCCCCCCCGGCTGGCTGGAGTAAGACCTATAGCTAGATTGATGATATCAGGAACACATAATACAATGAAGGGGCCTAATTAAATCCAAAAGATCGTATCGATGAGGCCATAGGGTATACCGGGTTGTTAAAAAAAAGTGAACCTATTTTTGCAGTCATTTTTAGCTACACACAAATACAATTTTGTAAATTTCTCTACATTTTATCAAAGCAGACTGCGGCTCATTTCGTTTATGAACTATGCAACGTAAAAGATAACATGGCAAAATTGGTTTGTCCACAGTAGCCTTTAGTCCATTTAAATAAAAATAGGAGTTAGTAAAATAGGAGTTGTGAATCCCATGCATGCCCCCGTTGTGCCACCAGTTGTTTCGTAAACTAAACCCTAAATCCTAACCATAACCCAAACCTAACATCCTAACCAACCCTAAATTCTAAATCCTAAACCTCATTAATAGGCCTTGATTTAAAACACTATCTAAACCCAAACCTAAAAGAAGACTTGACAAATGAAACTTTTCTTAACAGGGGATCGTAGACAGTCGAAATTGTATCAGGGACCATAATCAACTCAATATGGCATCAGGTCATCTGAACGCGCTTGGGTTGCCATCCCATCTTGACGAGAAAGCGGAATTGGAAGATAAGCTCGGAGGAATAACATCACGACTAAATAGAGTAAGATCATTTGAATATTAAAAACCAAAGAAGATTTCTTGATGTACCCCATCATGCTTAGCGCCCATACAGTACCAGCAGGACTTATCACCAAAACAAACAGTGCCACACATGTGTTAAAGTAATTAACAGCGTATAATATATACATGGTGCAGATAGGGTAAACTTGGCCACAATATGAAAGAAGTTGAATCCCAACTAATACTTGTATTTATAAAAATATAGGGTCTTTAAGAAAATCAAGCTAGAGAGGACTGTATTAAAGACACATCAATCATATTACTTGCAACCGGATTTTCTTAAAGACCCTCGTTTAACAACTTTATAAGCATTTCCTTGCACTGTAATGTCGATGGGAACCAGTAGACATGGGGTGCATCAAGAATTAAAAACATTTCTAAAGGACCAACATTATTGTCATGTAATTCTAGTGAAATAAAAACTTCAGTGTTCGTTTCGACAACCATCTTAAAGATTGTGCTGAGGGATTTAAGAATCTTAAAATATTTAACATTCTAAAATCTAATAGAGTGAAATTTCATTCCGATATATTGAAATTTCACTCTATTAGATTGAATATATTTTCAATCTTTCAAGCTCCTTCCCTCAGCACAATCTTTAAGATAGACTTTTTAACGTTTTAATGAATCATAGTGAATTCTCTCTCTCTTTTTTGTGTGTGTTGTTACTTGTATGTATTTATATTTGTAAAATAAAAGGTCAGCCCTTTTTCTTGTTGGGTTCTGCTGACCTTTTCAATCTTTTGATTTAAGAGAGATTGTCTTTCTCACCGTGTTTTGCGATTGATTGCTAGTGTTTATTATTTGTTTTATGTCATGGCTGCCAAGTTGCTCCAGCAAAGATAATTATTATTATGAATGGGGACGACGGAGTCCACCAAAATCAGTCTCCACGGTCACATACCAAACCGTAATAATACAGAGGGCGTTATCACTACCTTGATGGGACTTTTGTCTTTTTTGGGCCCCCCTGACGAAAAAACCCAATTTGGGCCCCCGCCCCTCACCCCCCTAAAAAAAAAAAAAAAAAGACCGAGGTTATTAGCCAAATAGAAGGCAACATTTTACATGTAGTACATTTACTGTGCGTTTTTTTTACTGTGGGATTTTTTTTGGACTGTGCGAAATTTTTAACCCCCCCCCTCCCCCACTTACGTGAAATTCACGAGGTAAGTGACTATATTTTTTTGGGGGGGCAACCTTTTACGAAAATTTTAGAAATCTTGCCCCCCCTGAAAAAAATCCTAGCTACGCCACTGCCCCTGCGACATGGGGACTTATTACTCGAACCGATAGTATAAATGCGCATCTTGGTGACACTTTGCACCTGATATCCTTTTGATGATAACCTAATGTTCCTATTTTATATTTGTGTTTAAATTTCAGGCGTTAACCCGGTTTGACGACGAGGTAAGAACGTTCATTATTCAACAAAACCAATTTAGGCATATCAAAGAAAGGACTCCATACGAGTCAAGATTTATATCTTATAACTTGTTACAGTTGGGCTATTTCTCTATTAGTTTGTTTAATGGGTGAATAGTGTCCTACCCTCCAAGATTCATGAAGTAAAGTGAGATTCTGAAGACGATGATAAGAATCAAAATGATGAATGCAGCAGGGTCGCACAAAATATGGATCTGTATAGGAGTTTTAAAAGCACCGCTCTGAAAAAAAATTCAAAACACATCATCAACAACAATGACGGCGACAACAACAACAACCACAACGACGACGACGACGACGACGACGACGACGACGACGACGACGACGACGACGACGACGATCAATACAATAACAATAATTATGCTCCCTGACAATTTCTGTACACGCGAAGTACAGAGCATCCTATGAAAAATCATGACAAAAAGAAACAATAACCACATTCAATATTTACAAACTCAACGAATTGACATTTGTTAATTAGATGTGTTATTTGTTTATCGAAACACAATTTTTAATTATTTCAACCAAATCATTAAACAGTTTCACAGATAAATCAATTGTAATCAATATTTCTCTTTTTCTCTTTTTTGAAAAATAATCCTAGTATTAGGGTCAAAAAATTATCATATTCAGGGGTCATTTTGATAACGGTTTATCCCGATTAGAAAATGACCCCGGAACGTGGTTGAAAAATGACTATATTTAGTGTCATTCATGACTATGGTCATTCATGACTATATTTAGGGTCATTTAAATATGACCCTTTTAGGGGTCATTTTAATATGATGCCAAAAGACCCCGACCGTGGTTGATTTAACCACGAATAGGGTTAAATAAAACTGACCCCGTAAAAGGGTTAATATTTTGACCCCGTCGTGTTTAGTGTGTATAGACTAGAGAGGCGATAGAAATATGGGAAGTTGCACCCTAAGTCCGTATGCACAAGTGAAATCTATTTATGCCTCAAAAGCTGTTGTCCTCTGCATTTTCATGAAATATATTTTTAATTTTTTTTAAAACTATGCATCCAAATCTTTACAATTTGTTAGCTTATTTGAAAAGGAAATATAATAATTAAAGGTGTGCATTTCACAAAATTTCTAAACTAGAACAGGTCTAACTTTAGACCCGGTCTAAATTTGTGTGCACACGGACCTATTAGGCCATTACGCTACAAGGTACGCTTAGCAGCGCTATAAATTGGTGCCCTAAAAACCGGCAACAAATTTAAATATTCGCCTTCCATCAAAGCTGGTTGCTATGACATAATTCTCGTGTGCAACCAACCGGCAGTATTGCAACGCCCATTGAGTAGTTTAAACGCATGAGCGTGGATGTAATTTGCAACATAATGAAAACTCACCCATGCAGTTAACAATAGTACCGCCCGAATTTAAATATACAACCAGGCAATCCTCTCGTAGTTATTGAGCGCTCCTAAGCGGGCAATTTATGTCATGCTTTAGATGTATTTCTAACGTTTTGATACCAATGTTCTCGATAGCTCAGTTTGTGGAGCGTCTGTCTGGAATTCAGGCGGTCAAAGGTTTAAATCCCGGTCGAGAAATGAGCTTTTCATTTCTCGACCACCACTTCACATTTCTCGACCACCATTTTCAAATCACGTTTTAACCACGAGGGAGATATTAATAATTATCAATCGAGGTTATGATTCAAAATTAACATAATTTCAAGCTGATTAACTTGGCATTGTAACCTTTTTGACTGAATCCTTACGTCATCACACGCCCGGTCCCTGCTCGATTTGGCTCGTCATTTTGTAAGATGGCGGCCATACACTCTAAGAAATTAAAGAACCCTTTTTTGTCCTGCCAGGAGAACCCTTAAAGGTTCTTTAAAGAACCAAAAACAGTCCCCCAAACGTGATACAGAACCATTTCTGGTTGATACAGAACCATTTTTGGTTCTATGAAGAACCTTTTTGGGTTCTTCAATTTTCAAGAACCTTTTTTGAAGGTTCAAGAGAGAGGTTCTTTATAGAACCTTCAAAAAAGGTTCTTGAAAATTGAAGAACCCCAAAAGGTTCTTCATAGAACCAAAAAGGGTTCTGTATCAACCAAAAATGGTTCTGTATCATGTTTGGGGAACTATTTTTGGTTCTTTAAAGAACCTTTAAGGGTTCTCCTGGCAGGACAACTTTAGAACCATTTTTTCTAAGCGTGTATAGGCTATAGAGAGATGTGGGGACACAGTCTAATTTTAGCCTACAAAATTGTAATGATAATCCTATTATTAGGAAGAAGATGAGGATGACGAGGATGATATTGAAAGAGAAGCGTTCCAATCGCGATATGAGAATATGACAGCTCGTATGGAGGCTATGGCACAAGAAAGAAACGCGGTAAGCAATATTGTATTATGATCATTATGTTCCACTGCATTAGCCTACACTTTCCACGTGGCAGGCGTCTGCAGACGACATTTCCAAAACTTCACAAAATGTTTCAAAAATGTCAACATTATCGAATTTCATTACCATATTTGGAATCACCATGATAAATGGATTGAAATAAGTACAAATATGCCTAGTATTGGTCGTATGGAGGCTATGGCACAAGAAAGAAATGCGGTAAGCAATATTGTATTATGATCATTATGTTCTACTGCATTAGCCTACACTTTCCACGTGGCAGGTGTCTGCAGACGACATTTCCAAAATTTCACAAAATGTTTCAAAAATGTCAACATTATTGAATTTCATTACCATATTTGGAATCAACATGATAAATGGATTGAAATAAGTACAAATATGCCTAGTATTGGTTCAGTAATCACTTGGGATAGCCTACACCTTGAAATTTGGGAAAGGTTTCTGACAAATCTGTTTTGTATATTGTTAAACCAATAGCCGCGTGGGAAGTGTTAACACTTTTGTATTACATTCAAATGTTCCAGAGACCATAAAGTGTCTGTTTTTAAGGCCATTATGTGGGATTTACACCAAAACAATGCTTTAGGTAATGACTACCGGTCTGCCTAATCTAGGAATTGGAGAATTTATGACCGACCAATAGCTAAATTGCTTAATATCATCAAAGTAGGAATTAGTCTACAGAAAGGCTTTGATAATTGGATGAGAGGGCAGTGTCCCCATAAAAGAGGATACTCGTCGGTGCTCCTAAATTGATTGATTGAGGCCACGAAAAAACCTTGTTCTACGGGCAATTATACCTCTCAGGTAGGGTCGGTCGGGAGCCTATTTTTTTTTCTTTCTCCAAAATATGCGGGAATATTTGGTGAATTTAAAAAGAAATTCACAACATTTGAAAAAATCCCAAAACAAAAATCCCAAATCAAAAATTGCCCCAATTTTCCATTTTTGTGTGTCAAATTTGAAAATGGGTCGATCGGGCCCGAAGAACAGGGTTTTATCTCCGCGGTCTAAAGGTCAAATAAACGTCCCTTCAAATGGTGATGAGGGTGTCACAACGTATTGTTATGTTTTCACTGTTCTTAAACATCACGTAACTAACTCATTTCAATACAAATGTGTTTGATTTTTCGATTTTGTTTTAATTATTTATTTATTTGTGTTAATTCTTTTAAGCTGCTGTCATCCCTCGCTGAGGTAAGTCTTCATCCAATGAAATTTCATCTTTCTTTTAAACAAGACGATTTTCGCCATTTTTGCTTGTATGATTGATGACATATTGAGAAATGAAAATGCAAAAGATAACGTCAACAATTTTTTCGTCGACATTATGATTTCCACCATTTTATTTTCTCGGATGTTCTCCTTGTTTTGGATTAAGTGCCATCTTGTCGGGAATAGTAATAATAGCCGTGTTTATGATTTTCACAAAGTAGAAACACCTGCCTCATGATAAATAGGCCAATTTGGTAACACGGTTCATGCAATGAATTGGACGTTATAATGCATCGATTCGATTGAATGTAGAACAGACAGGGTGCGATTCCCATTAAGCATGGCGACTTGTACTTGCTCCCCCCTTTGTCTGCAAGAAAATGCGAAAAAAAAATATCATGATTATACCGTATAGGCCCTATGATTATATTAAAATGATCATTTCTTGAGATACATTTTATTAGCAAAAAAGAATTCAAATTTAAGGTTTTTTCCATGTTTTTTTCTGTGATAACCTGTATATTTAGGGCAGGCCTACTTTTCTTCAAGAATTTCAGAAAAAGAATCGACTTTTAAAGACACATCTGATTGTGTATGTGTAAGTATGTGTAAATATTGCTTCGTCATCTGGGATTAATGGTGACCGATCCCTAACGGGCCTAATTACTTCAAGATCATCGTTAAAAGAGTGAAAATAAACTGTCCTGCTAGCAGGACAGTTTATTTTTTACTCTAAATTCACTCTAAAACCATGATTTTGAAGTAATTAGGAATCGTATCGCTCTGTAACTCAGAATATATTTATGATTTATGATCAGAAATGTACATCTGCTAAAAAATCTCCTTTCTAAAAAAAATCATGAATAGAGGGCGTCCCCTGGAAAATATCACATAATATGCCTTTAATTTCTTTCTTTCTTTTTATCACAGTGGTTGGACACCGCAGATGTTGAATCAGTAAGTTACATACAGTGTATAACACATTGATGAAGAAAATAAGGAGTACAAAAGTTGTTCTTATTTCAAAACTTCTGGTTTAAAATAAAACAAAGGCTTCACCGGGGAAAAAATGTAAAGAGTTTAACGCCATCGCGACGGCGTTAAACCAGGGGTATGCCAGTGAGCTTGCCGATCGGGTCCACTTTTAAATTAAAATTTGGTCAGCATAGAACTGGTGGCGCTATACTGATCAGGCGTGATTGTAGCAGACGACACGACGCTGGCCACACGTCTCTCAGTGTCAACGGGAGTGCACTATTTTGAATTATTTTTAACAGTCATCGCCCGGACAATTCTTCTAATGCACTAATTATGATGAATTTGTCAAAATGATAAGATTAACATTCGCGATTACGTGTTATTCACCTTTATTCATTACGTCGCGTTCAACGCCGGTCACCGACACTTTCCGATGATTACCATAATTTATGTAATTTATGCAAATGGCACCGTTTTCGCTACGTGTGTTAGTATAGGACTTTCCTATCCCAAAATTAAAAGTATCCCTGGTTAAACCCTTTACCGATGCGTCGGGTATATCAATTCGTAAATATTTCGTTAGACGCTCTGAAATAAGGAAGGAGCTGCACAAGCATTAGGCCCTATGTCTATTCTTTTGTCCTCCCTTCTTCTAAAGCCACTTTTTTCCTGGCCAACCCCGAAAAACATTGTTTTTGTGCAACATAAAAATAATTACACATCAAAAATGCATTTTATAGCTAGCAGAATTGATACTTAGGTCGAGCAACTTCTGACGACTTTGCTTTATGTTAACAATGGGCCAATTAACAAAAACCTCATATACATACATTGAGCCTCAATATATCATGACGTGACATGACATCATTTAGTTTTAATAAGACTTTTCGAACAGCCATTTGAAGATTTCAACAGATCGGTGGTATTATTAGAAGCCTTGGCCTTTTTATCATTCACTGATTTTTAATTTTTCCTCGCGTTAAATTTAAATCTTAGGTTTTAATAATGCCCAAAGACGATTTCTTGAGCGGTCCAGCATGCCTAGCATCATCAGCCCTTTTATGGCAAAAGAATGTATCTTATACGTAGTTCTTAACAATATACTTCCTTTTAACATGATCAAAGTTAGCTTTTTTCTCCAAAATTCATGTAGTGGTAAAAGGCAGTATATTACTTTTATTGTCTTTACAAGTTGCAACCTTTTTCTAAGTGAGGATTATTGAACAAAGTTAACACAATCCATGTTAAAAGGAAGTATTTCATTAGGAAAGCACATATAATATACATCCTTTTGCCATAAAAGGGCTGCCTGCAGTGCCAACAGGGCGCCCCCAATACAAACTGTGCCAAACAGGTTTTAATTAACAGCTGGAGGTCTCCTGACGTCCACCTTCTAATACATGGTACAGGTACATGCATAATCTGGACACATATGGAAAAGAAGTTGAATTCCAACTAAAACTTTCATAATGTGTTCTTGAAAAAAATCAAATAAGGATTGAATTGAAGCCACATCACTTGTACGTGCAGCAGGATTTTCTTAAAACCCCTCGTTTAACAAAATAATAAGCCTTTCTTTGCAATGTAATATCAATGGGAACCAGTATAGACACGTGATACATACCAGTGGTCATGTGATGAAAGTTAAGCATGCTGGTGTAGCCGGGTAGCCCCCACTAAGCAGGGAAATACTATACTAAGATAGAATATAGAAACACTGAGTCAGCCATCCTCCAGCTAAGTCAAACGGGTTCGGTTCTCGGGTTGGTCGGTTCTCGGACGGGGAGCAATTTTTCTAGGATTATAGATAGAGTAGTCCTAAAGGTAGGACTATGCTGGTGTTGCTCTAGAAATCTTCTCATAAAATGCCCATTCAATGATTAAATAATGACAGGGTTTTATATTATGATTTCATTTTTAAATGTGCGATTTTTTTAGGTCAAATTTGATATTTAATATAACAGATTTATGTGACACCCATATTGTGATTCTTTTACACTAGATCATTCAACACGATATTTTTATCTGATTTTAATTTACAGGACACACCGAGCAGACCAACCAGTAGAGAAAGCCCAAAAACTTCTCCAAATGAGTATCAGTAAGTATCACTTGAGTGTAGCTAAAGGCGGCGAAAGGTACCCTGTTCTATTGACCCGACCGACCCCATTTTCGAGTTTTCAAACTATATTTTGTACATGTTTTTTTATATTTTGGTTGTTGAAAATTCTTGACCATTTTATCTTTTATTTTTTTTAATATTGAAAAAAAAAGAGTTTTTAGATTCTTTTAAACATTTTGAAAATTGTTGACATTTCACCAAACAAACACCCAAAAAACTAAAACAGTCCGGCCGACCGACCTACTCAAGATGTCCGTTCGCCTAAAGTGTCCCGAGCAGTTCCAAAATAACCCTTAGGTCCACTCTTACCAGCCAGATCCTTTGGGAACATCTCAAGGTTGAGATTTCTCCATATTAACTCTGTTTCATCTGTCACCAAATAAACAGGTGTAAGCTAGTTCACCCTGGGTGAACTAGCCAGAGTGGACCTTTGCCTTTAAGTGTATCTGACCCGAGGACTCAATACGAATTTGTAGTGGCATTGATGATTGATTGATCAGAGCCACCAATCTTCAAACAATCAACCTTTTTTAACAGCTCTTTTCAGAGACACCAACTCTATTCAGTTGACAAGGGGCATGCCATTTGAACAGCTCTTTCAGAGCCACCATGCAATTTCTCACGTATAAGAAATAGGCCCCTGCTTTCAAATCATCAACCTATTTTAAAAAGCTCTTTCATGAGAGCCTCCAACTCTATTCAGTGGACAAGGGGAAGATATTTTGAAAAAGGCACATGCTTGCAAATCAACCTGTTTAAAAGCTCTTTCCTATACAGGGTGAATCAAAAAAAAATTAGGACTCTGTTTCATGACGATGTAATTCTTGGTATAATCATTGGACCATGACCAATTTAGTCTCAATGTAAAGAAAGCCCTATGAATTATTATAAAATTGGTCTGTACAATATGTAGATCCCATTGTACAAACCAGTAAATGACATGGTTTACGAAAAGTATGCTAGTTTTCTTATTTTTCATCGGATTGATCTCATATTTTCAGGATATCATAATAATTAATTGGGCTTTACATTGACACTAAATTAGTCATGGTCCAATGGTTATAACAATAATAACACCGTCTTAAAACAGAGTCCTATTTTTTAATTCTTTTTTATTCACCCTGTATTCAGTGGAAAAGAGGCAGTCCACCTGAACAGATAGATTGGTTCATAGATTGGTTTATTGAAAAATACAAAATTTGGCTTACAAGTCAAATTGCATTGCACTTACAATATTATCAAAACATTTAAATACATTAAAAGATCTTTCCAGACTCACCAATTTTTCATGTTTAAAAGACACTTGCTTTCAAATTATAGGACATGGAGCTATGTTTGCTTTGATAAGTCAGGTCTGTTCCTGACGAAAGCTTGACAGTCTGTTGTAAATTTCGTCCGACTGCGAACACGTTAAACTTCATAATGGTATTTTGTTGTCAGTTTTGACAGTGTTGTAACTACTCGTATGGGTGTCCAGAAACTAAAGAAACTCAATGACGATATGGTTCAAAAGGCGGTACAAGGTAGAGATATGGAACACCTGGCTAAGTAAGTACACTCTTAGAATTATCTCGTCAATAAATCAGATTACTATGAGTGGCTAAAGTATAAACAAAACGTGTAAGATAATACGTCTAAAGTAACACATAGTACGCTAAAGGTAAAACATAGTACGTGTTAGGTGACACATACTACGTGTTAGGTTACACGTAGTATGCGTAAGGTAACACGTAGTAAGTGTAAGGTTACACGTAGTACGTGTAAGGTTACACGTAGTATGTGTAAAGTAACACGTAGTACGTGTAATGTTACACGTGGAACTTGTAGGGTTAGACGTTTAAGATACATCTTAGACGCTTAAGATAACATTCTCGCTATATTTCGTTAACAATTCTGACACTTAATTGGATTTAATATTTGCGAACAAGTATTAGTATTAAACAAAAACAAACCCGGGGGAGTAGAAGGTGTACGAGGATGAAAACAAGGTCAAAACCATATTGGGTATCCTACAAGCTTTATGCTATTTACGGAATAAATCGTATTTGTAAACTGCATTTGCTCATCTTTGACGTGTAAGATGTTATCTTAAATGTCTTAACTTACACGTACTACGTGCAACCTTAAACGTATTATCTAACACGTTTTGTTTATACTATGGCTACTCATAGATTACAAATATCTAAACATTGGTTGTTAGGTTGTATTTTGTTTAAATGCGTTTCTTTTAGGGGTAGAGCACTTTAGGGGTAGAGCACTTAGGGGTAGAGCACTTGGGCCAATCTTGAAGTTCTATACAGTGGTCCAGCAAATCGAGCAATATTATGTTATTGCGAGTTATGTGGCCAAACCTTTCAGCGTGTGTCTTATATTTAGGGGCCTCAAAAAGGAGTCATGTTTGGCACCGAAATGATTCTACACGATTTTGTTTTTCAAATATATTTTCAATTTGGTACTGCGACTTATGATGAGAGAAATACAAGGCTTTAAAATGGTTTCGAAACATTTAGGACACCCTGTATGAATGTATATATACGTCTTACATCCAAAATCGAGCAGGGACAATTGTGAATGAAAGCCGTTGAGAACTTTAAGATTACCTAATATTCAAAGTATTTATTATTCGAAAAATAATTGTAATCAAAATATATTCTTCCAATATGTTTACTATCTAATAGAGAGGAAGGGCAAATGCAGAAGAAAGTCGTTAACAAGTTTAAACTATTGATGGATGGTAAGTAGTAAAAAACAACCCCAAACAAAAGGTGATGTTAAGAACCCCCCCCCCCCCCCAAAAAAAAAAGAAGAAGAAAAAAAGAAGAAAAAAAGAAGAAAAAAAGAAGAAAAAGATTGTCCTCTAGTTATTTCGTTTAAAAAGCCGAAGGCAAAACTATTTATCTATCAATTTTTAAATGTATGAAACAGACAAGGAATCAAGAATTACTAATATTTCAGGCGTGAAAAACTGTCAAGCACGTAAGGCTTATAACAACTTCAAAAATAGCACCATTTTCCGGTCATGTTACCAGCGATTCCGTGCAAACTTCAATAAAGTCTATACCTAAGCACAGACGACAAAAGAGACCGACATTCCAACCACAGAACCATGTATGAGTGTCACCCCCATCAAGTTAATATGAAATATACAACTTCGTTTTGGGCAATTTCGGACATTTCCTCTCGAGTCCGTTGACATGCATCCTATATTAAACATTGCCATAGGTTTTTTTCTGTAGTTCTAGTCACATATTATCATCTTTTCAATTTTCAGCTAAAAAGAGGAACGTTATCGGGAAAACATTTGGAGCCCATTGGAAACACGCCTCTGAAGAAATAGTTGGTCTTCTTACAAGAATTAGAAAAGAAGGCGTATCAGGTGAGACATTTGTCCGAAGTAATAATCGTAAATAAGATACATAAAACATGTCAAATGTGACATGGATTCTCAGTTTTTTGTATAATGCTAAAGCATTTTATTCACATGTAGGCCTATAATGTTTTTGTTTTGTTGTTGATTATTTTGAATTTTTGTTGTTGATTTTTTTGAGAAAAAAATAAAAGTTAAAAGTCGGAACTCTAGTACACGGTCGGTCGGAGTGGACAAACAAACAATTTGTTTTACCCTATGGATAACTTCAGTATTTAGGCATCACATTAATTCAATATTGTTAGTTTTATCAATCCAGAGGTTTGATACTATTTGACTGAAATTGAGTACAATGTTAGGATTCATAATAAGTTTATTCCTCATTTGTAAAGACTGTAGAATTTTGCACCACCGATTGGTGGCCATCTTGGAAGGGCGCAATAAATGCTAAAGTGGGATACTATAGGACACTATTACTGTTTTAATGCTAGAAAAAGAAATACTTGACACGATTTCGTTCAAATCAGTAGTCAAAAACAAAATTGGCCTTTTCATCAAACAATTAATTGGAAATATTTATCGTATCTTGTGCGTTTACTTCATGATCTTCAGCATAAGGAAATACACCCAACCAAATATGTAAGTTCCCCCCAAGCATATACTAGAATATTTCCAAAAATATTTGATGGATTTAAATAATTTTCCGCTAGAAAGATGCACCCAATTGTTAGGCACATTTTGATACCAATTTTTTGTTGGCCTCGAGACAATGCAACGATAGAAATTGTGCCATTTATCAATTTGTATACAGAAAAAAGTGGCACTGAATCTCACTGGCTATGGCTGGTTTTGTCCATAAAATTAACAAACAACCAGTACCCGATCAAATTGATCTTTCTTTGTGTATTTTGTGTCATTATGCTACCGTGTCTTGGTGCAGAAGATTATGATCTGAGATTTAGTGCCATTTTTTTTTTCAGTATAAAAATTGATAAATGGCTCAATTTCTTATCGTTGCATTGTCTCAAGGCCAACAAATTTTTGTATCAAAATGTGCCTAACAATTGGGTGCATCTTTCTAGCTGAAAATTATTTAAATCCATCAAATATTTTTGGAAATATTCTAGTATATGCTAGGGGGAAACTTACATATTTGGTTGGGTGTACGGTATATGGTCGGTATGCACAAAATAAGTTAGACCGGGTCTAACTTTTGTACCTGGTCTAAATGATGAGTATCCTTTCTAAATGGGCCATTTTATTCTGATTTCTTCTATATTCCTTTTTACTCACCAACTAAGTCCAAATTTGGACTTATCGAATTAGGCTAATATAACACATGTATTGCTCCCTATGAAAGGTCCATTAATAATGCAGAATGATCTCATCAAAATGTTGTGTGAGGACAAGTAGTGTAAAGGGCAGTTCCAAGCGTTACGGAATGACATTCACAAAGCATTTTCATGTTTGAAATCATGATATCTTGAAAGGTTTATTACTTCTCACCAAACTAATAATATATTTTAATAGTAACTACTAAACACTTTCAGATATGGTACAAAATTTGACCATCAGATTTTTAATTAATGAAATATTGATTTTTATAATTGCCGTTACGGAATGACACAAAATGGACATGATTTTTCTAGTCATTTAGACATTGATAAAACTTAGAAATGTATCACGTTTTATTGACTTTTGGGTGATTCTGTATACCTTTACCTACAATATGACAACTTCCTGGTTAAAATTGGTTAAATATTTTTTGAAATATGATGTAAAGACCGACAAATGAGAGCGTTACGGAATGACCGTTACGGAATGACGTTTTGTCCACAATGCAAAATTCATAATAAAATACATAAGAAAAAACAAAATCATGTCAAATGTGTAAATTTATGAAAATTTAAGCGGTAAGTTAGCAACTTAAATCAACAAAACTTATATAAAAGCATAAGAAGGGGTTAGAGAAGGGTGCTACAAATGAGCATTTTTCTGAAAACAAAATCACAATTTTTTACCAAAAATCAGGTTTTTTCAAAAAAAAATCATACTTAATGTATATCAATTAAAAAGAAAAATAGCTCATTTGAAAGAGCTTGAAAATATCTTTCATTTGATACTAAATATGTGATGGTAGTACTTTGAATGGTAAATTTACAGCCTTTTTTCAATTATTTTGTAATGTCCTGTTTTGCTTGGAACTGCCCTAAAACAAATTTAGTTACACCATTGTAAATATTCTCTTGAAATATCAATCGTTTCAATATCACATGATTTTGTAAGAATTGGTTTTAAATACATAATGGAAATTTTGTCTTTCTAAATGATGATGCAGGAATTGATGAACTGGAGGCTCAACTTGAAAGGGCGGCTAGAGGGATACAGAGACAGGCAGTAGAAATGCAAAGGTATACTTGGATGAAAATCCATAATAGGGAGGTGGGGGTTAGTTGGAGCACGGGGTTAGTTGTAACATTGAGATTTTCTTTTAGGCATGTCATTGATTGGAGGCGTAATTGGAGGTGCTGGAGGCGTATGCTTAGCATCCCATAGACCATGAGAAGAACCAATGCCAGTATTATTATTGGGGTGTCTAAGCTACTTTTACATTCTATCAATACCACCGAAATGCTGAGCTACGTAGGCCTCATTTTACGACGCAAAGGTAACAACTTGAGAAGGTTGTTATGCAAGGCATGATTGAAGGGAAGACAAAAAAGGCAGACCTCGGTCCCGATGGATTGACCAAATAAGATTACTGCATTACCCGCCATCTATCAATGGCAGCTGCTAACGGATACTCTCGGGTGGTAGTATTTCATAAACATAAATGAATCATATGACTGAAAGAAATATCAATGTTTCAACTGACCTCGTATACCAACTATCCCCTTAACTATCCCCTTCCCCATCTCTCCTAATGATAGATGTTTTGTCCTGATGGATGCAGATCTCTTTTCACAATTATATTGGTACGAGTTTGGTACCCAAGATACGAGCTCCTAGGATTAAAAAGCAATGATTGCATGATCATCAAATATTGATACCAATAGTGGTTTTAACCGAATACTTGAGGTACACAAAGTGCTTGATTTTGCAACTGAAATTTTTACGCATGGGATAATAGAAAATTCCACTATTGTTTAAAATCATCATAAAAATCTAAATTTGAAAAAAGTACTTTAACTTAGATACTTGATTGTATGTGGTGGAAGATGACGTGAACGATGGTAGGTGCTCGTAATATCATGAGAGAAGTGTAAGACTAGTATATAAAATTATAACCCAACTTGTATGAAAACATCAAGATTTGAGATAACACTTTAATTGAGATTTAATAGGGTTTCTGGTTGAAGACTTATTTATATATATAGATACTGTTGCTGTTCTGTTTGCAGGCTGGAACAAAAGCTGCACGACAAAGAAAAGGTAATGTCGATGTTTAATATCTATACAATGATATGAATCATTAGCTGAAAGCCGTGTCTTACTAAACCCGTGTCTAATTAAATGTGTTTTAAATACTATCCTGCTGTCAAGGTTGTATTGTTTTGAGTCAGGCCTGCTTTTGAATTGTATTCCCATCCACTGCCTCCCTTATCATTGCGTTGCGCACTTATAAAAACGTGCTGTATGTGGCGATAGGGTCAGCGACAGGCCTTGGCTTAGGCCCTGTCGCTACCCCCTTACAGGAACATCCATGGCTCATTCACTCGCACATGCCACATTGTTCCTCCCGTTCACTCAGCTACA
Source organism: Ophiura sarsii (assembly GCA_035610835.1). Taxonomy (NCBI): domain Eukaryota; kingdom Metazoa; phylum Echinodermata; class Ophiuroidea; order Amphilepidida; family Ophiuridae; genus Ophiura; species Ophiura sarsii. Next base: position 55,841,878 of record CM069454.1, read on the forward strand.
GGTGCCCATGCTGCAGCCACCTTCCCCGATCGGGCAAATTGGTTTAAGGATATTACGTAACAATTAGCTTAGCACACTTCACTTGGTGGCTACCAATTAGATAGGCGCAAGCCACTAACGTGAGTTTATCTTTTAAATATTGTGGCTCAAATGGGTTACGGTAGATATCGACCGAATTCCTCAAATGCACGCATATTTTTAAGACTACACCACCTGCACGTCAGCTTGCACCAGTAACGGTTGAATAAGGCATACAATTGGTACACGAGTTTAGTTACACGTGCGTTAAACTACCCGTACCCATGTTTAAAGTTAGACACTTTTCAATGAGTTAGACGCGTGTTTAAGTTATACACATTTTCGAGAATTGCGTTTAGGTAAACGATGTGTTTACAGTTTAAAGTTTAAAAACCGCGTTTAAATACGTACAAGAATACGGCCCTATATGTTTGTGTTTAATATCTATAATGGCGTAAATGGAAACGTAATGTTTCGATTTAATATCTATACAATGACTTAAATGGAAAACCTGTTTATGTTTAATCTAAATAATGTCTTTAATTTTAAATGGAAAAAAGAGAAAATTAACAGCTTCAAGTTTTTCTATCATGTCGTGAATTAGATAATTAAAACCTAATGCAACACATGATTATCTTTAAGCATTTGTGTATCAGTATGATTGATGCTATTCTATTTTGATAGGAAATTGAGACTTTGGCAAAAGAGAATGCCGGACTGACCAATGATAATGACCTACTAACTTCTGAGAAGGAAAGGTACAGAGATCAGATCATGAAATATAGAAAGGTAGGCATACATTGTGTATTGTTCTATACAAAGTAGTAGTTTTAATAAGATCATGTAACTGTTACAGTCTACGTCTGTCCAGTCAAAGACCGTATCTTTGGTCCAGTCTAACTCTGATCTGCTGTTAGGGACTGACCATTGTGCATTATCGTTTATTTACAAATGTTTAATCACATAGAAATTATTACTTGTCAGTAAATTTCAAATCAACCAATCATTGACTTAAACTTACTCTTGGGTAAGCATTTTAATTACTAGAATTACGATTAGAGGCATGAGGACTGGACACTTTTGGGTATTTGGATAAATAACTTGACCATTAAAATCCTGTAAATTACTCCAGGACAACTCCACTCATAGAGTAGACACCATTAATATGCTTCTGGAATTTCTAAGGTCCCATTACACGGGCCTATACGATTTAGGGGTCGTTTCCATATACTCTATAAAGGCTTTACCCAGCTTTACTGGGGAAAGCTGTGTTGTATGTTGAAATGTCATTCATACACACAGCTTTCCCCAGTAAAGCTGGGGAAAGCTGTGATAGAGTATATGGAAACGACCCTTAATAGTTTTAATAGAAGTACATAGAGAAACTCACCCCAACTGAAGTGGGGGGGGGGGGGGGGGGGGGGGCGATTGTGGTTCAGTACACTGTTTCAGTTAGGACTGGTTTCGTATATGCATTTCATAATAGTTAATTATTGTATCTCTTTTTAATTCGTCTTGATTCATATAGACCTTAAAGGAGATGCGCGAAGAAAAAGCAAATGCACCATTACACAAACCAACATCAGAATTCAGTGATGACGAAGAGGAGGAGTTAAAACGTCTCGTCACACCACAGGTAATGTTTCTTATGAATTTACAACATAATTCTTTTCATTTCACATATTTAAAAATCAAATGATTGGGTTAGACCACAATACAAAACTAGCACGATTGGCTCATACGTATGTGACATATGTACGTAATACTTGATTTCGTTGTGGACAAATCCAATAAAATAGTGAATAGATTACTCACGTTTTAGTTACGTTTCACCGCTAAACTAGCAGCTTCGTCAGACTGGCAACTCTGTCTAGTTTAGGAGTGTCGAAGCTGTTAGTTTAGCACTGAAACGTTACTAAAAACGTAACCACAACGAAATTAAATCACAGATGTTTAATAACGATCCAGATGAACTTATTCAAAGGTTGGTTATACGATAGTCGCCAAAGTAATATCTGCCATCATCATGATCACCATACGTACAAGAACAAATGGAAATTGAACTTAACACTTTCCTCGCGGCTATTAGATTGACTCATATACAAAACAGACTTTTCAGAAACCTTTCCCAACTTTTAAAGTTTATCTAAAGAATCACTGAATCAATACTAGGCATGTTTGTACTTATTACAATGCATTTCTCATGGTGATTCCAAATATGCTAATGAAATTCAATAATTTTGACATTTTTGAAACATTTTGTGAAGTTTTGGAATGTCGTCTGCAGACGTCTGCCGCGTGGCAAGTGTTAACCAATGCGAATATTTCCATAATAGTAAAGAAATATATGCATTGTTCCGTTTTTTCATCGGTGCGTGTACGTATGATGATCCAAAATATTACGTTGGTGACTATCGTATAAGTCTTACGTACAAGTCACTTATGAGTCAGGCGTACTAGTTTTGCAGTCGGCTTACGAGGGCTCTCACGAATCCTTTAGAGATATTTTAAGATCAGTTTGTGTAAAAACCTTGTTCATGATTAGGCCTATGTTTATTCTTTGAACGCGTAAGATTTGTTTTTGCTATTCAACCTCGGCAGATACTGACTATTATAGTCAGTATCTGCCGAGGTTGAATAGCTTATAATAAGCTACATCAACGAGGAAGCTATTTGCGGTGAAAACCATAATGACAAGATAAATCCGCATTTTAATTACCAACAGTACGAGTACGCGGTTTGAAATTGCATTGTTGACTTTTTCGTGCAATATGAATCTCTCACTGCGCAAAAATTCAGTCAGATGCTTATTCAGACGTTCACTTTACATTTTAATACGTTACACGCGGCTATTAGTTTTACCATATATACAAAACAAATTTGTAAGAAACCTTTCCTAATTTTCAAGTCTATCTTAAGGATTACTGAACCAATACCAGGCATGTTTGTACTTATCTTAATGCATTCCTCAAGGTGATTCCAAATATGGTAATGAATTTCAATAATTTTGACATTTTTGAAATATTTTGTGACATCTTGGAATGTCGCCTACAGACGCCTGCCGCGTGGATAGTGTTAACATTCGTTCTTTATGGTACCCATATGTTGATATTTCAGACACCAGTTGCATCACAACCTCCAACCAAAAAAGTCTATGGAAAGAAGCCGAAAAAGACGCCCTCTTCGAGGAAAAGGAAACCTTCAACCACTCCAGCTGCTAAAATTCCAATGACGTCATTAGATACACCACCGCAAGATCACCTTGCCCCAGTACTTGATCGCACTGAAGAGATGTGGCAGTTGGAGGAGGAGAATTTTGACATGAAGGACAAAGTTTTAGTACTTGAAAAGAAAGTCATAGAAAAGGTAAACTTACCTATTATTGACTTTGTTGGTAGTTGGATGTTAAATGTCATTGAATCTAAGTAACACAAATCAGATAAACTCATGTAGGTAATCAACTCTGCAAAGTATGAGACACTAGTCTAACTGGAACAGTATTTAACCACTAACAGGATTCTGTCTCTACACTGTCTTATTGCGTATGTATGACATAATCCTGTATACAGCCCTCAAAATAAGTAACTGACCAGGTAATACATGTACTCTTAACTGCAAAACTAAAGCTCCTGCGTAAAAATATTACATTATAATGTTGTAAAGAAATTTCTTGTTTTGGATTAGAGACATCATTGTTCACGAAGATCGGTTAATAATTAGGAACGCTACATTGAAAAGGATAGAACAAATTGCAGTTTACACTTTCACACTTGGGGTTTTGAACACGCAGAACAGTAAGATAGGTATGTGTATGGGCTGCATTGATCAATTGAAGCATCCCCAATCCTCATCTTACTAACGACCCGTTGTCGCTACCACTAAATCAATAATCTGCTTGTCGCTAGTCCGACGCTGCGTGCAGACGAACAAAATGTTAAAATGAAAAGAAGAAGAAAACGGACTTTGTTTTTGTTTTGGGCACATAACTGAACCTAATATTCAATTAATCTATGTGTAATATCTCAAATCATAGAGACGAAATTTCCATACAACTTTATAGTTTTATATTTTACGTAGGAGCTATAGTTTTGGAGTTAAGAGCATATTTATTACCTGGACAGTTACCTATTTTGAGGACTGTATATACTAAATATCTAGATAACGTTGTGATCATATCTAAAAATCTTGTCTTCTTTTTCGCCCCACCCCCTTGTAGTTTGGATAAGTTTCACTTCATCACATCATCCATATTCTATAAAATAATCATATCTTTAAATGTTTCTTACACAGGAACATAAATTATGGTCGTTGGAGCACCAGATCCACGAACTTGTTGATCTGATGAAACATTCGTCCCCAGAGGTACTCACGAAACTACACGTTGCCCTTACTTATCGTGGCACAAGTGTTCAAGATATTGCCTCAGCCGTCAAGAACGCGGCTGATGAAGTGATCAAAGATTGTAATATAGATGTATCGTCTACAAAGGTAGAAAATGACAGGTATGTAAGCTTATTTGTTATTCTTTTCATAATTTTATCCCTTCCCGTCATGAATGCAATGTTTACTTCTTTAGATTTCATTGGGAATAGGGTAAATATTTATACGATGACCTTTCCTGCATGTTATTTATTATATTTAAACATCAATCATGTAACAAGCCAAAGAAAGTTGGTCTCAGATATATTTGGTTCCCGATCTTATTGCAAAAATATTATTGTGAAAGGACCGTGGATAAACAAAATAATGCTATATAAGAAAGAAAATAAACAAACAACTACATAAACTATAATACAGAAAGAAAGTAAGTAACACGACAAATATGAGAAAAACGGGAAAAGATCTCGGATGTATTAATTATGTTATATTTAGAAACACCCAAGTGCAAAGTTAAACATCAATCATATAACAAGGCAAAGGAAGTAGGTCTAAGATATATACTTGGTGTCCGATCTTATTGCAAAAATGTTATTTTCAAAAAGCAGCTAGAACCGTTGATAAACAACGTAATGCTATATAAGAAAGAAAATAAACAAACAACTTCATAAACTATAATACAGAAAGAAAGAAAGTAACACGACATATATGAGAAAAACGGAAAAGATCTTGGATGTATTAATGATATTAAATTTACAAACACCCAGGTTTCAAAGTTAGGTTTCATTTCATGCACTAACACATGTTTCTGGGAAATCCCTCCCTTCTTACGACAGAATACGTTTTTATATTTGTTTTATAGGAATAATAACAGTCGTCCTGGTACCTCTAATGCTGTACAGCGATTCAGTATGCCGAGTAATGGGAACTCACCATCACAAAGAGATTCGCCGACATTTGGCTTGACTCCCTCACCAATATTAGGTATGTGGATGTGTGTCATGTATGTGTCATGCATGAAACGTGCGTAAGGTGAACATTTGTGACCCAACACGAGTATATGAGGCGCAATGAGGAAAATATTAATATTGAGTTTATTTATATCATTATAATAAACATAAGTTAAATGACCTTCTTATACCAAATTCAATGGTATATCACATTCCTAACCAAAGTTACAGATTATTGAAGATCACTTTGTCTCAAACATCAATTACAAATTGTCAAATTATGGACATTTAGGTCCGTATGCTTAAAAGAGTTAGACCTGGTCTAAAGTTAGACCGGGTCTAAGTGAAATTTATTCATGCCTCAAAATCAGTTATCCTCTGCATTTTCATGAGATATTTTGTGCTATTTTTGAGCTTTGCATCCGAATCTTTACAATTCGTTAGCTTATTTGAGAAAGAAATGTAATTAAAGGTGAGCTTTCACAAAAACGAAAATCCACTTAGACCAGGTCTAACTTTAGACCCGGTCTAACTCTTTTGTGCATACGGACCTTAAAGTTTTGGTTTTTTTGAAAAATCAATAGAGTAATTGACAATTAAACACCTCAAACTGTTGCATAATTCTTTGTTTTCACGAATTTGAATATTTGGTTGGATACAAGAAGTATACAAAATCAGAAATATTACTTTCTATGAATTTGACATATTTTAACAGTGTCCCACATTTTTGCTCTTAAATCAAAAATTAACCCTTGCCGTATTGTGCCTCATTTGCTCGTGTTGGGTCACATTTGTGTTGAACAAATGCATAGTTTTAATCACGTTTACACCCGTATCATCTTGGTGATCGGAAAACGACTTTAGTTATGGCTTGATCCACCTGCTTTTCACGCGAAGCTTTTTGTCATGCTCGATCCTAGGATGGACGCTTGGTAATGATTGGATTGTAGACGTGATTTAGAGAATAAATACCCTAAATAAGTAGATCAAGCCATTACTGAACAAGTCTTCCGACCGGGAAGACGGCACTGTCTAAACGTGAGTAGAATTATGAATGTGTTCAACATAAATGGAAAAGCAATTGATCATGTTTTGCAAGGGTATGCATGCACTGGTAAATATACAACTGTTCACTGTGTTCTCCAACATTGTAAAAGCAATTGATAGTGTCTGCAAAGGTATACAGGCATCGGTAAATATACACTGTGTTCCTTAACACTGTGAAAGTAATCGAGGGTGTTTTATAAGAGTATGCAGGCATCGGTAAATGTACACAGTGTTATCCCAACACTGTGAAAGCAGTTGAGGGTGTTTTACAAGGGTATACAGACATCGGTAAATGTACACTGTGTTCCCTAACACTGTGAAAGCAGTTGAGGGTGTTTTACAAGGGTATGCAGGCATCGGTAAATGTGCACTGTGTTCCCTAACACTGTAAAAGCAATTGAGGGTGTTTTACAAGGGTATACAGGCATCGGTAATTATACACTGTTCTCCCAACACTGTGAAAGCAATTGAGGGTGTTTTACAAAGGTATGCAGACATCGGTAAATATACACTGTGTTCTCTAACACGGTGAAAGCAATTGAGGGTGTTTTATAAGGGAATACAGGCATCGGTAAATATACACTGTGTTCTCTAACACTTTGAAAGCAATTGAGGGTGTTTTATAAGGGAATACAGGCATCGCTAAATGGAGTATTACAAGGCCATACATGCATCGGTAAATGTGCACTGTGTTCCCTAACACTGTGAAAGCAATTGAGGGTGTTTTACAAGGGTATACAGGCATCGGTAATGATACACTGTATTCTCTAACACGGTGAAAGCAATTGAGGGTGTTTTACAAGGGTATGTAGGCAACGGTAATTATACACTGTTCTCCCAACACTGTGAAAGCAATTGAGGGTGTTTTACAAGGGTATACAGGCATCGGTAAATATACACTGTGTTCTCTAACACAGTGAAAGCAATTGAGGGTGTTTTACAAGGGTATACAGGCAACGGTAAATGTACACTGTGTTCTCTAACACGGTGAAAGCAATTGATGGTGTATTACAAGGGTATACAGGCATCGGTAATGATACACTGTATTCTCTAACACTGTGAAAGCAATTGAGGGTGTTTAACAAGGGTATACAGGCATCGGTAATGATACACTGTATTCTCTAACACGGTGAAAGCAATTGAGGGTGTTTTACAAGGGTATACAGGCATCGGTAAATGTACACTGTGTTCTCCCAACACTGTGAAAGCAAAAGAGGGTGTCTGTGAAAGCAATTGATAGTATTTTACAAGGCCATACACGCATCGGTAAATGTACACTGTGTTCTTCCCACAATGTGAAAGCAATTGAGGGTGTTTAACAAAGGTATACATGCATCGGTAAATGTACAGTGTTCTCCCAACACTGAACATACTTAGTGGTGTTTTACAAGGTATGTACGCATCGGTAAATGTACTCTGCGTTTTCCAAACACTGTGAAAGCAATTGATGATGTTTTACAAGGGTATGCAGGCATCGGTAAATGTACACTGTGTTCTCCCAACACCGTGAAAGCAATTGAGGGTGTTTTACAATGCCATACACGCATCGGTAAATATACACTGTGTTCTCCCAACACTGTGAAAGCAATTGAGGGTGTTTAACAAGGTATGTAGGCAACGGTAAATATACACTATGTTCCCCAACACTTTGAAAGCAATTGACGGTGTTTTACAAGGGTATACAGACATCGGTAAATATACACTGTGTTCTCTAACACAGTGAAAGCAATTGCGGGTGTATTACAAGGTATGTAGGCAACGGTAAATATACACTATGTTCCTCAACACTTTGAAAGCAATTGCGGGTGTTTTACAATGCCATACACGCATTGGTAAATGTACACTGTGTTCTCGCAACACTGTGAAAGCAATTGAGGGTGTTTTACAAGGGTATGCAGGCATCGGTAAATATACACTGTGTTCTCTAACACGGTGAAAGCAATTGAGGGTGTTTTACAAGGTATGTAGGCAACGGTAAATATACACTATGTTCCCCAACACTTTGAAAGCAATTGAGGGTGTTTTACAAGGCCATACACGCATTGGTAAATGCACACTGTGTTCTCGCAACACTGTGAAATCAATTGATGGTGTTTTACCAGTGTATGCAGGCATCGGTAAATGTACACTGTGTACTCCTAACACGGTGAAAGCAATTGAGGGTGTTTTACAAGGTATGTAGGCAACGGTAAATATACACTATGTTCCCCAACACTTTGAAAGCAATTGAGGGTGTTTTACAAGGCCATACATGCAGTTCTCGCAACACTGTGAAATCAATTGATGGTGTTTTACCAGTGTATGCAGGCATCGGTAAATGTACACTGTGTTCTCCCAACACCGTGAAAGCAATTGATGGTGTTTTACAAGGGTATGCAGGCACTGGTAAATGTACATTGTGTTCTCCTGTGAAAGGAATTGATGGTGTTTTACAAGGCTATATAGGCATCGGTAAATGTACACTGTGCTCCCCAACACTTTAAAAGGGAATGATAATGTTTTACAAGGCTATACAGGCATCGGTAAATGTACACTGTGCTCCCCAACACTTTAAAAGTGATTGATGATGTTTTACAAGGGTATGCTGGCATCGGTAAATGTACTATACACTGTTCTCTTAAAACTGTGAAAGCAATTGAGTGTGTTTTACAAGGCTATACAGGCATCGTTAAATCTTAAAGCATCCCGTGGCCTTGTCATACTCAAAGTAATTTGGAAAGTACATTACTTACGTTAATTATCGATATCTTATATTACTTACGATAATAATGATATAATCCTAGGAATGACATTTTGTTTGACCTAAACATTATAATTATTATTCAAATGTATTATTGATTATGAGGACAAAAACAATCTCTTACACAGTTGTATAAACCAATAGGTATATCTTATTTTCAGGTCACCAGGCAGAAAAACTGCAGCTTGAAACAGAGGTAAAAGGATTACAAGAAGAGTTGGATACGTTGCAGCAAGAATTCAAGAATTCAAAATCAGAGTTACGACGAGCACAGTGGGAGCTTATATCCTTACGGTAATTCAAGGTTTCGCATTGACACACAAACGTCATAAATAAACTGGTATCACTATTGCTCAAATTTCAAGCAGTTTGAAATTTGAGCAATATACAATAATACGTTCTATACAATAATTATATAGTATTTCAGTTCTCGCCATGGGGTAGTTATGTTCTAAACCAGTGGTTCTCAACCTTTTTGGCCCACGACCCCTTTTGACATTCTTGGTCAGTACCGTGATCCCCACCCCCACCCTCCATCCCCGCAAAAAAACCATGAAAAAAACCCCTGATTTATTCAAACTGAGACTGTTTGGTTATATGATGCGAGCGAAGCGAGCAGGCAATTTAGCATATTTAAAAGTTTCTTTTGAGTTTTTAACCTTTTTAGAGCGAAATATCAAAATGTTTCCCCCAAAAGCTATATTTATGACACCTTCATGACCCCCAGGAAAACCCCAAACGACCCCCACGGGGTCACGATCCCCAGGTTGAGAACCCCTTTTCTAAACAATATACACACATATCAATTAAAATAAAGCTGAACACATGTTGTTAATATTTTTCTTTCTTCTGAAAAATAGCACATGCGTTGAGATTAATATAACAAAGCATCGAGGTTACGTCGTATTTTGAATTGATTCACGTCATCATTTTTAGTTCAATATGACATCACTCTCCTAGACTGATTTAAAACGTTCATATTTTGTTTGAAGAACGAAAACACACACCTTTGTCATAGTTTTCATAAGTTTATATAGTTTTAATATTATCACATATGCATTTCTAAATTAAAACGTCATAAGATTTATTAGAAAATATCTTTTATGAATATTATTATTAAAATATGACGGAGATGTATGTTGTTTATATTATATAAGCTTTGATTGTTATTGATTTCGTCCTCATTTTCAACGTTTATCTAGATATAATATTTGTTTCATTTCAATGACGTAGACACGACCAATCACAACGCGGAGTAATCTCCACGTTGGCGAGTCGACAACCACCCCCACAATTGATCGCTGCTTCAGAGACTGACGATGTTGCTAGTGGTGAAGAAACGACTACTTCAAGTATGATGAAGATGCTTCTAGAATTAAACGGGCGTGAAGCAAATGCAGATGGTACTGATGATGAGAACAGTAACACAGCAACAGCTCTCAAGAATATTCGTCTGCAGGTAATATAACTTGGGAATAAGTATGAGTCTTATGATGAAGCCTTTGGTAATTGCCAATTTGACACCTTGTCTGGAAGGAGGGAGAAGCATTGTCGAAGATTTGCTGAAGGGCGTCCTAAAAATTAGAGGACAAAATCTCTCCTCCCTCCTTCCAGACTGGAGTGTCATGACAGAGCGCTTCGTAATAGTGGCAAATTGACCCAATTTCATTGTAGGACTCAGCGTTTCCAAAATAGTATTGTTCCTTATTTTGTCAATATTTTAAATGATTAGATACCCAATATCTTTTACGACTGGTCGTGCAGTACCATGAAGTGTGACATTTTGTTGTTTCTTAATTTGTGTACATTTTATCTTTAATATTTCTTTCATTGTAAATTGTGATTCAATCCTACAAGTGCAATATTCTGATGTTTTTAATGGCCGCGAGATGCTTCAGAATAAAATACCAATAATAATAATAATAATAATATTAATTTCTTTAAAAATCTCGATATTAAATCATAAATATCATTATGACGCCCAATTCGAATTGTTAGAATTTGATCTTATAATACAAATAAGAGAATGATAACTATAGAGTGATTTGAACATACTAGCATAGAGTGTTTTAAAATTATAATGTCACAATTTAATGTTATTTATAAAGGATTATCTACCCGTTGAGAAAACCCAAGAAACAACAAGCGTTGAGTATGACGACGAATTTAAAGCTTATGCTGATCTTATACGATCGGAGCGCGGGAAATTCAAACAACGTCTCTGCGCTAGACCTAGACTTGTCGGACTTGTGAGGATTGATGGAAAAATATCTAGAGCGTCATTCAGTCGATTACAGACTGATACAATGGAAGAATATGCCGTTGAAGACCAGGTTAGTAGTCTACAGTCATCAAAAAAAAACTATACAGGTAATAAATGGGCTTTTAACTCTAGAATATATATCCTACCTAAAAATATTGTTGAGCAATTTATCTTCTTTACAATGAGGTATTGCACGCTAGGATCGGTTGAATATTTAAGAAGTGACAATCCAAAATTTAAGGTAAAGTCACAATTTCATTTTCCCATTTTCCCATTTTACCACCGGGGGGAGTATGATAGGTAGCGTGTCTGTGGCGTATTGATCCATCGGAACAATACGGCCGACTATCGAACCTGCGCATGCATCCCCCAATTGCACATACCGGTAATCGATAATGTACCCGTAGCTGGGTCCACATGTAGAAAAGAAAAATGTGAAAAGGAAAAACGGACTTTACCTTACATTTTGGAGTGTCACTTCCTCAATAATCACCCAATCCTAGCGTGCAATATCTCATATTAAAGAAGATACATTTTTCGACAAATTTATAATTTAATATTTTTAGTAGGATATATATTTTTAGAGTTACAGCCCATTTATTACCTGTATAGTTACTTTTTTATGACTGTTTACCAACATGGATAAGTCATCACTATCTGCACCATGCTCAAACAATTTCTGCCGTTTTATTTAAAATCTATTGTTCGTATAGAAATATAAAACTTAGGCCCCAAATTTGTATTGGCGTATCCCGCCCGACATTGACTTCTTTTTCTTGTTAAAGAAAATCAAAAGAGTAAAAAAACCCCATTATTCCTCATTATTTGACACCCAATTCACAAATAATTGAGTAGATGATTTGAAATTACGACCGCTTTGCAACAAGCCATGAAAAAAGAAACAACCAACAACTGTCAACCGGTTAGACATTGTTTAAGCATGGCCCAGCGTGAATATCACCCACAGTTGACGATGCACGGTTAAATCTGGTCACGTATTGAGTTTTTAAATAACTTATTTTGTATGTTATATAACCATGTCCTCCAAAAGGTTCGGTTGTGTTAATTATCAATGATGGTGTTTTACTAGTGTATGCAGGCATCGGTAAATGTACACTGTGCTCTTTTTGAGGATTTTATTTTGATTGATATTTCTTACCAGGGAATGCAGACTGATCCAACTCTCGATCCATTGGGGGCGTGGTCAAACATCCCAACGGTATGTATTATTGTCTTCTTGTACTTGTCTCTTATTATTGTTATCAGCCCGATGGGAAAGGCCGAACCTGTCGTAAAATTACGTGATTACAAAAGATATTGACAGATGATTTGAACACGCGACTGCACCAGTTATAGAGTAGCTGCGACTTTTAAATTGGATTATATTTTTTGACTTAAAGACGGGTTGAATAACAATGCGCAACTTAAAATACTATTTTTGTTTCTGTACAAATTAATGAATAGGCATGGCTATTTCATGAATATTTATAAGGTGTAAACATATTTAAGTAGGCGGTAAATGCCAACAACTTGAACGCTGCTGGCTAAATACGCACCCGTTAAACTCCTCGTGCATTTTCTGCCGGGTGTCAATGTCAAAATGCAAGTCAATGGTAGGGCGTTGATATTGTAGTTTGCTATAATGGGACAGTAATATATGCTCTATGCGGTTGCACTCTCAGTGTTCAAAATGTTTTCTTGAATATGAGATATATGAATATACTGGTCACCTATTGCAATATAGCAATGAGTCCAAATATTTAATTTTTTATTAAGAAAATCCCTCATTTTAATCGACTATAACAATGCACCTTATGATATTTCTTTGAATTGATAGATCAATATTAAAGGCAAAACCAACGGATCTACGAAATCTATTACAAATACAACACCTACGCAGGCTAAACCAGCACCACTCCCCCCTAAAGAATGGGCGCAATTCGACCCAACCGCCCTCCAAGAAATGTCAACGGAGCGGCTCTCACTTGGTGACATATTCCAGAAAAAGACTGCACCAAAACACGTGGACAGTACCAGTGATCTTATCAACTTTGTTGAAGGAGAGGTTAGTAGAAGTTCCACAAGTGACATCCATGTGACCCCAACTTATTAAATATGTATATGTTTAACGCTTTCCACGCGATAGGCGTCTGCAGACGACAGTTCCAAAATTTCACAAAATGTTTCAAAAATGTCAAAATTATTGAATGTCATCACCATATTTGGAATAACCATGAGAAATGCATTAAAATCAGTACAAACTTGCCTAGTATTGGTTCAGTTAATATTGAGATAGAATTTGAAAGTTTGGAAAGGTTTCTGAAAAAAATCTGTTTTCTTCATGGTAAACTAATAGCCACGTGGAAAGTGTTAAAGGTTTCTTCTTTGTATGTTTTAGGAAATAACAAAAAGCAGCCATTTTAGAGTTAATACAGGACAATCTTATAAATTAAATTGCTGCCGTGTTTCATATTCTTTTAAAAAATACATAATGTATAGTTGTTTTATGGGAATAACATTGCATGTGTGACCCGTCACATCAACATGGGCATTTTGCCGTTCGAAATGAAAATTGCATTTTACTCTCACCCATATAAAATGTCATCTTTCTTTCAATTTTATCGTTTAATAGTTCTTTCATATTCTCGTCGTAGGGTATCTCGCGAGGTCGACGAATATTGGCGCGCATGTTGAAACAATCTCAATGTCTATCCGCCGACGTCGCACGATTCTCAATGAATGAACGGGCCTTAATGGTATATAAACATGACATAAATTGCCCGATTAGGAGCGCTATTAATTCGGTCTGGTAAACCTATTGTTATCAATTACTACGAGAGGATTGCCTGGTTGTATATTTAAATTCGAGGCGTGTACGAGAAGTACTTCTTGCTAACTGCATGGATGAGTTTCCGTTATGTTGCAAATTACATACACGCTCATGCGTTTAAACTACTCAATGGGCGTTGCAATACAGCCGGTTGGTTGCACACGAGAATTATGTCATATAGCAACCAGCTTTGATGGAAGGCGAATATTTAAATTTGGTGCCGGTTTTTAGGGCAGCAATTTATAGCGCTGCTAAGCGGGCCTTGTAGCTTAATGAAGAGATGCGCATAAACGTTCAACTAATATTACAATTATATTCAATTGTATTTGATAATCTTTTCCTCAGCTTCGTCGTTTGATACAAGGTATAACGGGATACACAGGATACTTGAATGAACTAATAGAACAAGAAGTGTCATTAATGATGGATACGAATGAAGGGATGCGTAAAAAACTCTCCACAACCACGCTGAACAGAATGAATAAGGTATATGATTGGTTTCTGTTATTTTAAGACTATTTTTCTGGATTTGAAAATAACCCATGACAAATATTGCTGAGTACCCCTCCCCCCCCACCCCCGATTTAAAGATAACTGCTAGACTGTAATTAGTTCTAGAATTGAAAAGTATGTGTTTATTTTGTTGACATGGTGCTTTTTACCTCGAAATATGATTGAATCCTCATAGCCGATATATTTCTAAACTCTGTAACGTTAACCTATCAATCAAAAAAGGTTTCTTGAACAACACCAGCATGTTTGCTTCACTTTCATCATATGACCACTATTTTCTGTCAACAGTGTCTACCGGTTCCCATTGACATTTCATTGCAATGAAAGATTTATGCTATAATGTTGTTAAACGAGGGTATTCATAAGAAAACACTGCTGCAAAAAGAACACTTGATATGACTTCAATTCAGTCAATAAGATGGAAGTCACACGAGATGCAGCTGTTACTTCAACACATATTTGCCACTGTTTTTGTTGCTGAAAAGCCCTGTTCGTACTTCAGTGATGTTAACACTTTCCACGCGGCAGGCAGCTGCCGACGACATTACAAAATTGCAAAAAAAATGTTTCAAAAATTTCAAAATTGTTGAATTACAATACCATATTTGGAATCACAATGAGAAATGCATTGAAATAAGTACCAACATGCCGAGTATCGGTCCAGTAATCCTTGAGATAGACCCTGAAATTTGGGAAATGTTTCTGAAAATTCTGTTTTGTATATTGTAAAACTTATAGCCGCGTGGAAAGTGCTAAGCATGCTGGACTGCACAAGAAATGTTCTTTGACTTTCAATCAAATATCTGTTTTTTGTTTGTTTTGAAAACAGGCGACGGGCACCGAGGGGGACGAGAATGAAAAGAACCCAAGAAAGACGGCACCTGTTATAAGAAGAGGGCGTTTCGAAATGACCAAAAAAGGAGATAAATCGAAGCATCTTACCAAAAAGGCATTTGGCAACTATTACGCTGGCCAAAGGTAATCAGTATTTCCTAAGTTCTTAATATAAGTCTTGTCACACAGGCTCAATGATCGACCTTTGGACGACATTTACCTGACTGTATGAGCTTTGTTGATGACAACGTTTCTTGTTTGTATCTGTTTAAGTACATATCGTCAGCCTGCTTCGATAATTGCCTAACTCACTTTTCAGCGAAATTGAGTCTTTTGCATAAATCATGACTTCTTTACATTATGCACATGCTGTAATAATATCTAAGTCATTGACAAATCAAAAGTGTTGATAAATGCACAATTGCAATTTTGCCTAAGTCAGCATTGTGAGTTAGGCAGATTGTAATAATTATGTAAAATGTTTAAAATGGGTCATATTAACTTGTATAGGCCTATAAACAACAAGCCACATTTCACTTAAAGGTATATCCCCAACCTAATTCTATCCAACAGGTACTGCTCCTGTTGGAATTCACCTGTACTATTCATGGTGCTATTCAACATATCGTCAGCCTCTTCGATAACTGCCTTAATCACTTTTCCTATTTTTGTTGTTTTAAAGAAAAACACAAGCCATCAAACAAACAAAACCAACCAACATACACCGCATCAGACATCACACACACCCCCACACAAAAATAAAGCAATTGACACTGCTTAGAAAGTAACTGAAATTATGAAGAAAAAAAATCTTTTACTTTGACTGATATCTCTATCTTGAACGGTTTAATCTTCGAAGCAGAAATTTTTTTCAATATTGAACTTTATAGTGTATGTACTGGGTTCAATACCTGACTTATCACTTTCCCCGCGGCTATTATAATTTTACCATAATTATACAAAACAGATTTTCAAGAAACCTTTCCCAACTTTCAAAGTCTATCGCAAGAATTACTAAACCAATACTACGCATGTTTGTACTTATTTTAATGCATTTCTCATGGTGATTCCAAATATAGTGATGAGATTCAATAATGTTGACATTTTTGAAACATTTTGTGACATTTTGGAATGTCGTCTGCAGACGCCTGCTGCGTGTAAAGTGTTATGATATCTGTATACTTTATTTTGTTAAGGTTTCTCATTCAACAAGGCCTCATTCCAGAGGAGTTACATCTGCAACGCTTAGGGACACCAGGTGCGTACAAAAACAGATTTGTCAGAAACCTTTCCCAACTTTCAAAGTCTTATCTCAAAGAATAACCGAACCAATACTATGCATGTTTGTACTCATACGCTAGACAACTACTCTGGGGACGAGATTTGCAGAGTTTAAAATCGGGTTTTGTTAATCACAAAGGTTAAAAAGATAAACTCGAGTTTAATTTAGACACGAGTTTAGTTAGTCACGGTTTTACGAGAATACAGCCCTATTGGTATTGTAATAATAAATGCTTTTGAAGGCTGTGTATCTTTAAAATAAAGGCTGTACTCTCTGCAAGCATGTGTATGAGCTACTAACCTCTGTTTCTTGAGTCTACCGACATTATACATGTATATTGTACCACGCTTTTTCTTGGTTGAAAAGGACCAATTGGGGCTCTCTGTGTGTGATAGCCAGAATTGACGGGGCTATCGGTCGCACAGTGTAAATGCGTTGGGTCGTACGACATTGTGCGGGATATTTAATTCTGACATTAAAGTGCATGGCAGTAAATACGGCGTATGTGTGTGTTAACAATTGGTCCTTTGTTCTCGTGCTGTGTATTGGAAATGAGACTTGAAAATGGGATATTTTTCTTTAAATGGTGCTTATCATGGTTTATCTTTGTTGTTAGGGGGCAAATCTGGTATTAAATTATGCCTAAAAGATTCATCTTATCTAGCCTGTTTGGTCAACAAAAAAAATTGAATGTTACTCAAAATGACATAAACAAAGTGGTATACTTTCTTTTGTTGAACCCTTTGGGTGATTTATAGCGTCGTGGAGTCGTGATATGGTATAGGAATAGTATCATGATGAGTTTGTACTCGCTCATTGCGATCCAATGAAAAGACATACCGTGTTAAACTAAAATATATGGACCAATTGATAGTTGTGGCAGAGTATGATTTGCTTATAAAATGTGATTGTCTTTGATGCACTATAGGAAGAAGGCGCAGTCTGGGGCACTCAAATTGAAAATAGGTTAATATCATCAAAACTGTATTCATTGAAGCTAAACGTTTCTCCACATATTCATTTGATATTTAACAAATTGAGCTTCCAATCAACAGTGCTTCATAATGTCTAGTAAGATTTAGTGAATTTCTCTCAGATAAATGTATAAGCAAAATGTATGCAGGCCCCCAAGTTGGTTATACCAGCGGCAAATAGATTGCACACACACCCCTACACAGGAATGTCGGATCTATTGTTAATTTGAATAGAAATAGGGATTTAGTTAACGAGGTCGATCTCGTTGTGTCTCCTCCCAGTGGCGTACCGACCGGGGGGGGGGGGGGGGCAAGTTGCCCCCCCCCTGGCTCCAAATTACCGGGACGCTAAAAAATCGCATAAGGAAGAGAAAAAAATAGAGCCTAGGCCGAAAAAACTGAGGATTGGGCATTATTTGTTGACAGTTGTTCTTTTTGGGGTGCGAAATTTTGTGACCGTGCGAATTTTTTTGACCCTGGCGAGTCATGACCATCCATCCAAAAATGTACCGAAAATCCCCGGCGAAAATCGCTCAGAAAACATCATTTAGGCCTACCTGGCAGTTGATTTGTGTAATTGCAAAACGTATATTATAATCTTACCTTCAAATATCGCTGTCAGCTCTGATGATAGGTTCCAACTTGCCAATTGATATTTCCGAATGCATTCGTCCGCCATGATGTCACGTTGACCAGATGCACGTGGATAAGTTACCTAAACTGATTGAGTTTATGAGTGATGCAGTTCGTGTGTGCGGCCCTAATTTCCCTAAAACGTTCTTAAAGTTTAATACCTCATAAAACCGAGAAAAATTAATGAATATTGAACAATTTAGTTTAACGCCACCGCACGCCGGTATAAACCAGAAAGGTTTAATGGAAGTAATCAGTCGTTGTAGAAAAACCTTAAACTTTTCCTCAGCATCATTCTTATTCCAGGACTTAAGAGTGTAGGGCTTTATGGGCAAATAAATTGTTTTCTGAACCCTATTTCTTTTCCTCTTGAGTTTTGACTTGCATCTCTTGATTCCTTGTTTGTGGAATCGTATTTCATCTGTTCAAGGAGGACAACCGTATCCTTGGGAGACCTACGCACGTGATCACATCTACAAAGCCGAGATGGAGGAAGCGGAACGCAAGGGACAACAAACCGATGATCCCCTGCATGGGCAATGTGACACCCTCAAGCTCCAGGTTGACAACATTGGGCAACATGCTATCAATGTTCTTCGAGGCACCACTAATTTCTTTAAAGAAACTCTGACAAAACAGGTATCTTGTCAATTATTTATGAAATATTCAAGAAAATGTGTATTATTAGTGAACGAATTGTATCGGAATAAAGCAATTTGGGTTCGTTACCACTCGAAAGGTTTACAATTGGTCGATTGGACTTTCTCGAGATATACATTACCCATTTTTAGCCATTAATATGTTTGATGTATCATATAGTTAGCGCCCGAAGCATTACAACGTATCTTTGCTATGGTAAACTTACAAACCGTGACGGTTTTTTAATCTTATTTCATATTTATAGGATGAGGAGTTTGAGTAAGATTACTGCATGTTCTGTTCAATGTATTCCACTAATAATGCTTTACAACTAGACGTTCTGTTGCGCATTATACATCTGCATACTCATAATAAACTAAACATCATTGAATTTTCAAATTCAACTGGGCTAACATGAGGTCTAAAAATATAATAGCAAACAGGTCTATTAATTTTGCAATAAAACATTGATTTGTTTTACAAAAATAGCTGGAAGAAAACGAATCGCTTCACGGGGCTGTTCGGTTAAAGGAAGATCTAAGGGCTATACATCTGGGACCAGACGGTACACACACATCACGAAAAGAACGTACTGTACATGTAAGTTGCATAGAATATTACTCACATATACTTTGTATCGAGGTATTCAAGACAGTTCAAAACGTATACTTAAAGGTAGATGACCCGATCACATTTTCGTATTAAACACAGAATTATTTCAAACATACGGAGATTTTCATATCATATGAAAGCTCGTATTTTTCTCATCATCATACTGAAATTTGACGGCCTAAATCGGTATAATTACGGAGAAATCGATGAAATAACGTCGAATTACCGCGAATGGTGGTAACCACCGATATAGTTTGTGTACTACTCAATGGGTACAGTTCACAGCATCTTGTGCGTCTAAAATAAGAACCATTAGAGCTATGCAACTCAAACTTTGGAATACGACTTTTTTAAGGATGACCTTTCATGTAGAATAGAAAACTTCAAGTTGAAAATCGGAACATCTACCTTTAAGCTGGTCTACCACTTTGGTAGTTCACCACAGACGAACTGGCATCACCAGCTCATGACAGACGACTGATGACAGACTGCACCGTGTTAGACATTTTAACCTTGTCAAATTCCCAACAAGAGAACTGCATGTGGCTACTGGCTAGCAATCCAGAATGGGAGCATGCCTTTCAGGACTCTCGTCTGCCGATAAAGACTAATCGTGTTTGTACATTATTCCGTAGTTTATTATTGAACTCTGGTACAAACAGTTATACAGGGTGAGTCAAAAAAAAGTGTACCCTAATTGAAAAAAATTGAAAAAAATATTTTTGACCACAAAATCAAGGCAAACAAAACTTTAAATGATTGCGCCATTTCTTTGCTACCATCTAGAAAAAAAATCACGCTATTTGATATACCGTTAAGTAAATATGACTATTTCTGTACAGGAGCTGTTTTTCACCTAAAACACGGTTTTTAATTTCAAGCTTAACGAGCTTAATAATGTTTACTAGGATTATGATGTAAAGCATTACACATCTTGTTTATTAAATGAATTAAGTAGACAATACACTTGTTCAAAATTGTCTCCTAATAGATTAAAACAATAGACAGCTTTAAGGCCTATTTATGACACAATTACCACACTTTAATCATTTCATAACAAAGGAATTGATCCTTTCGCTGTCGGTATTGTAATTTTTTATTGGTCGTATCTTATGAAATATAATGGTCAAGATCTGGAAAGTAAGTTTCCCTCAACCAATCTAAACCAGATAAAATTCATATTAAAGCTAATTGATTTGTGTTTATACCGTAGTATAATTGTTTTGAAAACAAACGAATACTTTTTCTAAAAAAAGTCGCCGAAGTTGAGTACACTTTTTTTTTACTCACCCTGTATGACCTACTTTACGTTTTGAAGTCTTAAGAATTATTGTACCAATACTAGGCATGTTCGTACCTATATTAATGCATTTCTATTCATGGTAATTCCAAATGTGGTAATGAAATTCAATTATTTTGACATTTTTCAAACATTTTGTGAACTTTTGGAATGTCGTCTGCAGACGAGGCTGCCGCGTGGAAAGTGTTTAAACATTCTGTGTTTTGGATTAACGGTCATTTTGAAAGGAACACTAAGCTCTATTCAAGTAATTCTTTTGGCTAAAATGCACGTTGTTTTCAAGTAATCTTATACCATTTCATGTAGCGATTATACTAAGTTGAAGATCATTTATCAGGTTATATTGAACGAGGCGGGTTCTGGGTCCGAACCGTGTTGCTCTTGCTAATCCGAAACACGGAATATCTGTATTCCATTAACAGGGCGATGACGGCATGGATACCACTGTACCAACCGATTTGAAGATTTCCCATTCAACTTCACATAACAGTTTCCTGAAGGTACGTGGAGATGATCAGACGATGCCGGACATGGGCTCGTTCACGAATATTCAAATTTTAAATTGTGTTACGAGGTTAGGCCTACGTTGTCAACTGCATGCGACGAACTGTTAATGACGGATATACAATTTAAAAAAATGATACTTACACTAGAGTTGATTTTCCAACTCCAGCGGTCGTATGATGCCTTTTCAGGAATCATGTAATCATAATCCATATTCACAGTGAAACCAACGGGGATTTAAACCGTGATCATATATAAACATAGGAGCTGCGTAGGTTCGATTAAAATAGATAATAATGTCCAGAGAATACGTAATATGGTTCAAACCTCATGATTTTATTAAAATTCCGATATTTCGGCCATAGGCCTTTATCAAGGTGGAAATTAGCGATGTGACTTGGCGAAGCTAAATAAACAGAAGAACGCGGGTGCAATTTTGGGCGAGTGCGTGCGCGCATATAAAAACGGCGCGGAAAACTAAAACGCGGCAAAAGCGGACAAGAACGCGGGCGTGTATAAGGAAAACGAAAACGCGGCAAATGCGGGCCGGGCAACGCGGCTTACCAATCATGTTCCCCGGATGACACTGTCCTTTCATGACAATGACAAGAAAGTCCACTCCACGAAATTTATATCAAAGGATGTTTTTTTCTTCATTGTGGTTGATTCTGTGATACTTGATAGTTCATTTAAATGCCATGAAATTATATAATACATGCTATAAAATTACACAACCTCGGGGAGTATTATAGACATAGACTTGCCTGAAGTCCGAGTTCACCCGTGTTTGAGACCGAGTCAGAATTGATCCCCTGTAAGGGATCACGTCAAAACTCGACCGCCCGTTGACCGCCGGTTACTGCCGGTTCCGCCCGGTTCTCACAAAACGTGTCGTCTGTTATAATATACACACATAATGAGGTCAAATAGTAACACTCTGGTGAACACGACCGGTTGATAGTGCCTCGTCAACACGTGTGAGCAATCATCTTGAAGTAATGGGCTCTTTTAAGACTTAAAAGTCTCAGTTGACAACCAGTACAATACAGCTATTGATTTTCGCTGGGGTTGGCTTTTTCAATCTGTTTATAGCTCAATTACCTTTTTAAAATCAATACCGAAAGTCTATGAATGTTTTTTTTTTATAGAACGATTATAGAGAGAGCTATTATGACCGCAAAGTAACAGATTGATAGTGTAAATTGGTCAGATTACAGCATTAAGTCAACCGGCGGTTGTTCAGTGTTGCATGCGCGAATATTCATATACCAGTAAAACATTTGACCTGAAAGAACCGGGCGGAACCGCCCGTAACCGGCGGTCAACGGGCGGTCGAGTTTTGACGTCTCCCCTAACCCGAGTCATCGGGGCCGAGTCCGAGTTTGAGACAAATAAAAATGGAAGTTTACAAAATAAAACGCAATCATTCAAAGCGCCTATTACTCTTGCTAAAGACCGCCGTGTATGGAGAAAACTTGCGGTCGCCGAAGGATGATCATGATGATCCCCTGAAGGAATTGTAACATTTGGTATGGGTTACAATGAGAATTTGCTTATTATTTAGGTTATGTGACATCTCAAACTTATCCTTACGTGCAAGGTGGACACAACCATAACGCACTGTATTGGGCTATTCCAGATAATAATGAGCAAAATAGAGGACAAATTATTTTGTATTTTTTAGTCCGGAATTCCATGATTCCCTCTATGAAAAGTATATGGAATTCCAGATCAAACTTCAAAAAAGTATGGAATTCCAGATCAAACTTCAAAAAAGTCTGGAATTGGTGGGAAAAAATCTGGAATTCCGATGTCCTCTATTATACTTTATCCTTTAGTCGTACACACGCTCCACTGCGTTCGCTGTTGTGAGGAGCCCGCGCTATGCATTCTGGGTAATTAAGTTCAGACGGCGCAGGACGACTCTTCAGGGACTGGTGGAACCGAGTCTAGTCCTCTATAGGGGGGGGGGGGGGGGGGGCGGTCTAAATTGTGAAAAAGTCTGGAATTCCAAGAACATGTGCAAAAAAGTATGGAATTCCATTGAAAAATTAGTGAGGAAAAAAGTCTGGAATTCTGATGTCCTCTATAGGGGGGGGGGGGGGGGGGGGGGGGAGGAGGGAGGTTCGTTACTATCTGGAATAGCCCATTGTGTTTCTAACAGTTTTGCAAAGATGGTCATGCCCATTTGTCAACATGGCAGTGTTTCTAGCTACCTGCCGGTGAAATGACGAATGATTTAAAATCAACGCGTTTTTCTCAAATTGTAATGAACACATTCCAATACTAGTAAATCCAAAAATACCAACTTCGACCAAAAATTTGGCGAAAAACTGCACCATATTTCACTCAAATAATGTGTGAAATAGGGCCATCCTTCGTCGAGTCATGAACTTCTCCGGAAGTCGCATATTTACCTCAACGGTGATGTGCACCCTCAAAATGAGCCCCTTGTCAAATCCCTTAATGCTTTATGATGCAATTTCATTGTTTTAGGCAAGAACAGCTGAATTGGATGAACAGGATAAGATACCCGGCCCATCTGGATCAGTTGGTATACCTACACCTGAAGGGTTCGTTACTGCCGCACAGACCCACTCACTTGGGTCAATACAGGTACAGGCAAATCAAGTTGATTTTGAAACCATACACTCTTTTAAAACAACGGGGTCAAATTATGCACAAAACCTAAAGAACGGGGTCAATCAAAGCGATCAACATTTGTCACACGATTTTTAGGATGTGTGCATATTTGACGCCGTCCTTAGTTAATAATTTGACCCCATTTGTTTTAAATAATTCTGTAACACCTTCAAAGGTAAATTAATAAATGGTCTTTTACGGAATAAAGTGCAACAGCGTGTAATGGGTGCGGAGGGTATGACAGAAATATGCCCGTTTTTAAGACTGTACAAAGAGTCTAGTCATTACAGTATAACTATAATGACTGCGTATCAATTTCTTATAGATGGTACTATCCCGGTTACTATGTTAAATTTTGAAGTTGAAATTCCGGAATCATCTGATTCTTTCATCCGTGACGTCACGTTGCACACGTAATAAAGTTGTGCGCTGTAAGAAAGGTGTGCATTCAGGTAAAGCGTATTCCGTTCGGGTGGTTATACAAAGCAGACATTTCCGTAATTGTTGTGAAATTGAATTGCCCGATAGCGCGAGATAAATCCCCAGGTAGGCCTACATGTACCAAAATATAACGTTAATACTTAGGCCAAACAAAGAAAAAAGTTTGTCTCAGAAGCCTGCCACGCCCGCATTGTTATGTGAAATGTCCTACGGCGCGAAGGTCTATGCACTGAAGCCTAACTTTTTTCTTTCTATTTTGGATTTTTTTGGATTCTTTTTGTGGATTTTACCTTTACCGTTTACCTCATAGCCCTATTTCCTAAAAAAAAGAAATATTAAAAGAAATCGCACAGCACTTTGCTATTTTGCCAAATGTTTCTGAGACAAACCTTCTTTGTTTGACCTTAATACGCGGCTGTTAGTTTAATACAAAACAGATTTTTTTTTGAAAACCTTTCCCAAGTGTCATAGTCTATATCAAGTATTACTGAAACAATCCTAGGCATTATTGCACTTATTCCGATGAACTTCTCATGGCGATTCCAATTAATGATAATGTTGACATTTTTGAAACAGTTTGTGAAATTTTGGAATGTCGTCTGCAGACGCCCGCCGCGTGGAAAGTGTTAGCATAATTGCAGCTATCTAGAAGACGTTATAATTATTGCTAGTCAAATTTATTTAACATGAACTAACATATTCATAATAATTATAGGTTATAAGTTTAACGCGTTCGCCGTCGGACAAGTTTAAAACTGTACAGCTTTCGTCAGGATTAGCTCTGACTTCTTCAGGACCACATTATTATAATATTAAGCAAACATAGAGATTGCCACTTCTTTATTATTATCACCATTTGGGCTGCCCCTTTCTCAATTATTTGAGAGCATGTGCCCCTTTCCTATTTGCGAAAGATTGGCGGCTCTGACAAGAGCCGTTCAGATGGATTGTCCCTTGTCCACTCAACAGAGATGGTGGCTCTGAAAAGAGCTCTCAACGTAGGTTGCCTAGCCTACTATAAACATGATACATTTGACCCTAATAGACCTCTTTATTACGAAGGAAATACATATTTGGACATTGCAATAGACTCACGTGATATACAGACTGTAACAAAAAAAAAGTTATACAATCGCAATTTTATTTTTAACTCAATGTTAAAATCATGCAATATCAAATTCTTATACACTCTGTGTTAAGTTCCGTTTTGGCTACCAGAATAATTTTATTTTGTCATTTTAACTACTTGGGTTTTAAAGTTATGACTAGTCTACTAAGTCGTCTAGAAATCGGGTTGGGCCACTTTCACAATATCATATACAATCTTGCTTGTATAAATGGTTAGGGTACAATGTATCATAATTCTTTTTCAAATAGTTTTATTTCATTTGAATAAATTCATAAATAAATAAGTTAGGCTATATCTTGACAAATTTATTTGGAGTTCATAAATAAAATAGCTCATTATTCCTCCTGAGCAAACGTGTAAGCACAAAGACTGTCTCAATCATTGTCATTCTAAAGTTCTTGTTTAAAACCATAAAAACTCGTTCTTCAAATTTGAATTGGGGCACTTGTTGAGCGGTAGCCATGCTTAGTAGTAAGGGATGGTTTAATTTGACCCCACATTACAGATCTTTGTAAAGACCTTACGCTACTTTTTTGTAGAACATTTAACCACTTG
This sequence comes from Ophiura sarsii, assembly GCA_035610835.1. Classification (NCBI taxonomy): domain Eukaryota; kingdom Metazoa; phylum Echinodermata; class Ophiuroidea; order Amphilepidida; family Ophiuridae; genus Ophiura; species Ophiura sarsii. The sequence goes on from CM069454.1 coordinate 55,868,162, forward strand.
AAATGAACCCTTGTTGTCTAACAAAAGCGCTCTACTGCTATGTTCCTGGTTCGATTCCATTCATATTCATGCCAGTGGTTTTACTATTGATTAAACCAAAGTGGCCCAGGTGATTTCATGACTACTTTAGACAATTGATCATATATCTGCTTACCGACCATCGATTGTCATGAATCAAAGCTTATTCGAAAGCTTAGACATTTCCCCTTGCATACCATTAAAACTCAAAACAGAAATTCCACGGGAGAAATTTTTAATATTTTTTTCAAAACTGTATAACTTTATTTTGTTACAGCCTGTATGTGAGTTACTTAAATTCTATGATGAAACACTAACATACCACCTATTTGCCCTTTTTCCTTCCTCTATAGACACGAACACTCAATAATATTATTTTGATTTTTTTTGGTTTAATTTCGGGGTTCAGAGTTCACATCGCTATCTGCCACCGTTACTTCTGTATCAGGAATGTGAGCCTCGTAATCGTAAACAGTACACACTGCCAAAAGCTACCTTACCTAAAAGAGGAATAGTGAAATTAGCCGTGTCTGGTGAGGCTAAACGGGGCCAGACCGATGAGAAGAAGAGTAAGTAAAAACACTTAATAGAAAGGGTTTCTGCGGGTGTATCCAAGGACATTAACTATAGACGCAGATCCAGTGTTACAAACATGATCAATGAACTTGAATGGGAATGCCTCGCGGAAAGGCGGAAGAATGCCAGATTATGCACGTTTTACTCAATTCACAATAGTGAATTCCTAGTTATGTTTGACAAAAACACTCAAGCCGACATCTATCAAAAATTCTCTTACAAAATCATAGACTCCAGGACAGATACAAATACTCTTTTCTCCCGCGTACAATTTGTGAATGGAACAGACTGTCGTTAAATGTCATCTCGTGTCCGACTCTTGAAAGATTCAAGGTCACACTAAATTAATTTTGACAAGCTCCACAGAAGGAACACAAAACACTCAAACCGGCATCTTTCAAAAGACTCTTACAAAATCAATCGGCGTGTTTCCACAGAAAAGAGCTACCCGGTATTTGCCGTGTTAGAAATTGTAACAGGGATACTATTAACTTTGGGATAGGAAAGTCGTATACTAACGTACGTAGCGAAAACGGGCCTTTTGAATAAATTATGATAATCGTCTGGAATGCGCCGGTGACCGGCGTTTAACGCGTTTAACAATGTTTAACCAGGTTTAACTGCATTAAACGGCATGTTAGTCAGCATAGGTTTGGGGGCGCTGTAGATTTAAACAGACGACGATGGCCACGGGAAACTTAAATTTTGAATTCGTAGTGAATATTACACGTAATCGCGAATTTTAAACCGATCATTTTGACAAATACATCATAATTAGAAGGAATTTTATCGTTAACCGGGTGATGACTGTTAAAAATAATTCAAAATGGTGCACTCACGTTGCCAAATTGGGTCGTCTGAGACGCGTGGCCATCGTTGCGTCGTCTGCTACAATCACGTCTGCAATCACGCCTGATCGGTATAGCGCCACCAATTCTATGCTGACTAAGTTCAATTTAAAAGTGGACCCGATCGGCAAGCTCAGTGGCATACCCCTGATTGTAATTCCGGTAAGTTCTCCTGTGGAAACACACAATAATCGGATTATGGATAAACCGATTATCACCCATAAACGGTTTATTATAACCTTCTCCAGAGGTGGTTATTTCCGCTTAAGATCGGCACCACTGCGCTGTGGAAACACACCGGTGTATGATAAACCGATTAAGCTGAATTTGGAATCATAACGCGCCTGTCGATGCACGCCCTGTAGTGCGCCCTACCTTTCACGCGCGCACACTTTGTGCGCCTCACGGCTCGCGTAGTAGTACGCTCGGTTTTACGCAGCCTTGTTATGGCAGCGGCGCAGCAGAGATGCAGTGCACCGCAAGGTTTAAGTCAGGAGGGTCGGGAGCCGATTATTGCGGTTTATTGCGCTCTGTGGAAACATGCCGGTTAAGTGCCGACACGGAATTTTCTTTCCGGGTAAGATAAACCGTTTGACTAGCTCTTTTCTGTGGAAACACGCCGATAGACTCCAGATTAGACGGATACAAAAAACTCTTTTCTCCCGCGTACAATTTGTGAATGAAACAGACTGTCTTTAAAATGTCACCTCGCGTCCGATTCTTGGAAAGTTTCAAGGTCACACCAAATTAATCAACGTCTGCACTCCCCCACTGCGTCATGGAGTTAAAAGACTCTGTTGCCGTGTAACCCAATGAAGACAGGGCCGTCAGCAACTTTTGCTCAAGGGGGGGGGGGGGGGGGGGGGGGGGGGGGGGGGGGGGTGCGTTTTCACGATTTTTTACCGGAAAGGGGGGTGCGTTTTCACGATTTTTTACCGGAAAGGGGGGTGCGTTTTCACGATTTTTTACCGGAAGTAGTAGTATGACGTCAGAGTGTTAGTGCTGCAGTACGCTGACGATGCGAGCGCCTCTGGCGCGAAACCAATAACGGGTGGGGTCCAGGGGGCGAAGCCCCCGGAAGCTCTGAGCATTACAGCGAATTTAGGACACAATTTTCATGTATCTTGCCATCGTTGACCCCATTTTCCATTCATAAAACAACATGTTACCCTAAAAAATAAAAATAAAAAAAAGAAGAGATTTTCAAGGGGGGTGCGTCCGCACCCAACGCACCCCCCCCCCCCTTCTGACGGCCCTGGAAGATGAAGATGAAGATGAAGACATTCAATTTGTTAATGGCGATTGACGCATTACGTCCTTTTCACTTCCATTTTAGAAATTATTCGGTAGTAGAAATCTTCCACTTTGCATCCAATTTATTTTACTCATTACAAGATCTTTCCTTGCCAAAATGCCATCGTTAGCGTCATTGTCTTTACTTTGTAAATCATTGGAATTTTGAAAAAATGGATCAGCTTACAACACTTGTCACAGTTTGCTTATTTTTTCAGTCGATTACTTCCAGAAGATAAACTAGATTAAATACGCATTCAGTAACTTCATTGTTCAATTCAAGGTCGAAAAAGCCATTTCAATCCGTGCACATTTCTTCTTGGTTCACCCTCATTACGGTTCCGTACCCTGTATAAAATCCAACTTTCTTGACCACGTCTTTGATGACATATCCAGGGTAATAAATTATCCCCTCCTACACCATTTATCTGATTTATTTTACACCAACTGTGTCTTGCCAGCATGCGTGCTACCATTTCTACCGCTATCCTAAGCAATAGCTCAAGGCTCTTTGGTGTTGGTGTAACTAGAAGCCATATATACTACTTTTGAAAATGTTCTTGTGATAACAAATTCCAACTTTTAATTTCAATTTGTCATAGAAAAACTAGTGCTATATCATATTTTATAAAAACAAATGTTCAAATTTCGAGAGAAAAAAAATCACATTATATTATCCAAAGAGCAGATTTCAGTTTTAAAACTAGCCCAAATCTGCGGAAAATCACCAAGTGTGGAAATAGTCATGTGGCAATACTGCAGCCCCTCAGGCTTGTTTCTAGTTCCACCGCTGCCACACTCAAGGTCCCCCAGCATGCGGTAAATGGTGTTGGATGGATCAAACTTGGGCTCAAACCTTACAGGCAACTGGAATGTAATGTGTATTGTCACTTGATAGTGATGTCATAATTAAGTAAAGCGAAGTCAACAGAAAAACGGATACAAAACAGATTTTTCAGAAACCTTTCCTAACTTTCAAAGTCTATCTCAAGAATTACTGAACCAATACTAGGCATGTTTGTACTTAATTCAATGCATTTCTCATGGTGATTCCAAATATGGTAATGAAATTCAATACTGTTGATATTTTTTGAAACATTTTGTCAACATTTGGAATGTCGTCTGCAGCCGCCTGCCGCATGGAAAGCGTTATCACAGCTGCCTTGTGTAGTTTGATACATACATTGTTTTATATGTTTCAGACTATGATGTTAAGAGGCGCCATCGTCCAGCTCCGCAGACCCACAATAAACTTCAATCAAAACAAAAACATTTGCTTCATAAGAAGACAGGATTAACGGACGCCGACGATGAGTATGAGGGCGCTACAACTGTACTGGATCTCAGGCAGCAAGTATTGGAATTACCGGTGAGTATTCAAGCTTTCCACGGACAGGTCAGCCCTTTTATGGCAAAAGGATGTATCTTAGATGTACTTTCCTACTGATATACTTCCTTTTAACATGGATTATGTTAACTTGGTTTAATAATCCTCACTTAGGAAAAGGTTGCAACTTGTAAAGACAATAAAAGTAATATACTTCCTTTTACCACTACATGATTTATGGAGAAAAAAGCTAACTTTGATCATGTTAAAAGGAAGTATACTGTTAGAAAACTACATATAAGATACATTATTTTGCCATAAAAGGGCTGAGGTATGACAGAGAGGAATCCAATGCTCACGTGCCATGCATTTGATTTGCATAATGATAAACATGTGTCATGCATGTGGTCTGCACATCGTAAACATGTGTCATGCATGTGATATGCGATACATAATGATGAAGGTGTGACATGCATTTGATGCATATGATGATAATCATGTACCAGTACGTATGATATAAAGACAGCAACAAAAGTAACTCGGCTGTTGTAAAAGCCCCTATAATTTTAAAACTGTTACTCATATTCCAAAAATGAAAATACCAGGAGACGTAAAATTTAATTACGGTGATTTTGACACCTTGTTTGTTAAAATCGATAAAGTATTGTTGTCGCGGTATGTGCTTACAGATGAAAAGTGCCCATTTCCATTGTTGCAGTCACTCCTATTGATCTCTCTGATTCAGCGTGAAGATAATAGCGGGAATTTTGACTAGCTGTTCTTGTTGTGCTGTAAACTGGATTAGCATAATCCGGGACAAATTTAATGGGGATGACAGGCGTACTTCTTTACAATTAAAAAGGATGAATTTAAAACTCCAAATGCTCAGAAGGTCCGAGAAGACAGACAGGACAGGTCATCGCCATGGGCAAACTATCAAAATGTCCGCTATTATCTTCCCGCCAGTCTTACTTTTCTGTGGTTAAAAAGAAAATAATTGGTAGGTTTTCTCAAATCCTCTTTTAAGGTGATATGCCTAGGCCTATACATAAATTAGGAACTCAATTTATTAGAGACTAGGTATTACGAGAGGACATCTCCCCCTTGAATATATGTCTCGAGATAAATTAGAAAATTAAGGAATCGTTCATTTCGTATCGAAGAATTGCTTTTTCGAATTGATAACATTATATGGTTCAAGCTGAAATAAGGGCATCTCTAAAGATCTAGTACTAGTAGAGAGAAGACTGTGAAGGGCTGAGCAGACTCTACAATGCTCGAACTCTTTGCGCTATCACCCATGCGTAGTAGCTCCACCACAACACAATGATGCAGCCTGATTGGTCAACGGTGGTCAACGCTTGCGCTCAGAGCCTTGGAGCGTTGTGGAGTCTGCTGAGCCCTTACAGCTCGCACATACCGATACCATTGTCAGTATAAGAGTATTGTTGGTTGTTAACGTAACATTTTTGATTGTAACTTGACTGACGTGGCCTTAAATATTACACGGCCCAAATATTTATGTTGATAATCTAATGTTCATTAGATTATCATAGGATTTATTCCCGTGTGATATTCCCTTCTACTGGTATATTGTTTTATATTTCATTTAAAAATAGGATGGCTTCTTCGGTACCACAACAAACCCAGATCACGTGACCAGCGACGCATATGATAAACCTCTGGAAAGGAGACTACTGATTCAGAACGCCCAAGATAGTCTACGGGGACGGTCTACAGTTATTAATAAATATACTGCTTCATTTGCATAGAAACACCAACGATGGTGTGATAAAGACATTAAGTGTACTTTTGGTCCCAAGCAACTTCAATTACACGGTGGAATAAAGCACCTCGTTGTAATTATATGATGCACTTTATTCCGTCAAAGACTTGATGTATGGCTGGGACCTAAAGTACACTATTTATTACACTAAAATCTCAAATATTTAAGTTTTATTACACGGAATATGTGATTATTTTGACATTTTAAGCTAGTTTATCAAAAGAGGGCGCCATCTTTATACATTATTTCATTAACTACATTTCATAGAACAACTCATATTCAGAAATGTACAGAATGATATTGTGATTCATTGCGGTCTCTCGAAATTATATTTTGTTTTTTACACTGTAAAGGGTGCCCACTGATTTTGATAGTGCATTTGATTTTGTATTTTTCCATAATGCTATTATAGGCCTAACCTTTATTACGCTTTCCCCGCAACGTAAGTACACAGACATATCGGCTTATAAAAACCTTACAATATATTTGTTAATTTGAGTGCAAATGTTAATCCGTAAATAAATTCTTAACTATAAACAAAATACTGATACGGTTGCATTCATTGCCAAAGTAGGCTGAAGAGTTAGTTTTGGAGACAATAAAACGTTCGAACTAAATCTGGCAATCGAGCTTGTACAGGGTGTCCTCAAAGTCTCGGTACCTTTTCAACGCTTAATGTTTCTCTTAAAATAAATCTCAGTACCATAAACTGTAAACGTATTTGGGATAGAGAGAACATGTAGAAATATTTTGATCAGAGGCGTACCCAGCTTTTGGAACCTAGGGGAGGTGGGGGGGGGGGGGGGGATGGTATAGTTGTAACCGACGAAAAGCATGATGTACCGACAACAAAAAACGTAAAAGTGACCCAATTTGTTTCCCGTCAGCAGCTGAAATCTTGATAAGTTGGGGGGGGGGGGGGGGGGGGGGGGGGGTAGCGATGACGTTGTTACTCCTGGACCCCCCCCTGGGTACGCCACTGACTGATTTTGATACCAAACCCGATCCCTATTCTAGATCCCTATTCTAAGGCTCTGTAAAAACACACGCTAAAAGGTCTGGTCACATAAGTCACACTATCACAACCTGTTAAACTCGCAGGACACACGGTGTACTAGTGGAGCAAAATTGACCATAAATTGTGACCCCTGGTGATGATCAAATTTTATATCTCGTTGATTTTATATGATAAAAAATACATTTTACTTCAAGAAAAGTGATGATGCCAAAAATATAGGTGCGACCTGAGAAATTAGCATATCAATATGGCGGCTATTTTAGGATATTTGTACAATATTAATCATTGTGTGTTTAATTGATATACAAGTATATTTTCTAGGATTTAATACATTTTCGGAGGTTAAAAAAAATCACATTTTTGGCACTTTTTGGTCAACATTTTAAAAGCTAAACATTTTTATGACAAAACTAGAAAAACATCCATAAATGATTTTGGTGCACATTTCAGCATTATTTACCAAAAAATGAATTTGCTACGATTTACGCAAATTTTGGGTCGAAAATTGATTTTTTTTGTGGTAACATTTGATCAAATCAGCATTTTTAGTGAAATTTGATACCAATAATACATTCTCCGACTCACTTCCTTTCCAAAAATGTATACTTTTATATACATCACATTGGTTCAAAGGTGACAGCGCTTGATACATTTCATGTTTTTTAGGGTTAAAATATTTGTCAAGCAATGTTTTAAATTTCTAAATATTGTAAGGTGACAACCCTCTCAGCCCCGCCTCCCTACCCTCAGACTTTGACGGTTTACCCTACCCATGGGTAAGGTGGCACCCTCAATATTTTGAGTACTCCCACCCCGACCCTTAGTAGGACGAGGCTTAACACTTTCCACGCGGCTATTATGTTTACCATACACAAAACAGATTTTTCAGAAACCTTTCACAGTTTTCAAAGTCTATCTCAAGGATTACTGACTCAATACTAGGCATGTTTGTACTTATGTCAATGCATTTCTCATGTTGGTTCTAAATATGGTAATGAAATTCAATAATTTTGACATTTTTTAAACATTTTGTGAACTTTTGGAATGTCGTCTGCAGCCGCCTGCCGCGTGGAAAGTGTTAACACTTTCCACGCGGCTATTAGTTTTACCATATACAAAACAGATTTTTCAGAAACATTTCCCTATTTTCAAAGTCTATCTCAAGGATTACTGAACCAATACTAGGCATATTTGTACTTGAAATTATTTTGTTCATGCATGACTAGCAAATAGTGTCCACCATTCACATCAATAACTTCCCTGTATCGTTGAAAAGTGACTCTTTTTGGAAAACATAATTTTGGGGAAATTACCGATTAGGAAAAAGTAAACATGGTATTGAAAAGCGTAAACTCTGAGTGGGTAGCCAAGCGTTTTCCCTTTTCGTAAGTGTTTCAATCTTCCAAAATGCCTAATTGTGTGTGGAGTTATGCAAACAAACTCGTATAGGATCTTGAAAAGTGCCACCTTTAATTTCTGAAAACATCAATTTTGGGAAATGCGACTATTTTGGGAAAAGTAATAATGATATTGAAATGGAGAAACTTTCTATAGGTAGCCAAGTGTTTGCGCTTTACATAAGTGTTACAATCTTTCAAAACGTGTAGTTGTGTGTAGAGTTATGCAAACATACGTGATCTAATTTGGGGGGGGGGGGCTCATTTTTTATAAACACTTCAAGGAACATCAAAGAAGATTTTAAGGTCTTCCCACAATGCATTGCACGACCGCCAACCAACTACAGCTTTTTCCACACGATGTATTTGTCGAGCTCTTAAGTTTTAGAAATATGAAAAAGGAACACTGATAACTAATTTATTCATTGATGAAAACTATAACCTAAGAGCTCCAACGATGAACGCGCTATGAAGCCATTATTGTGTGCATATGTCTATGGGAACTGAGGCAAATTTGAGATCAAAATTAGGGCATTTTGCAAACACGCAATGCATTGTGGTGGTGTCTTTAAAATCCATCTTTGAAAGAACATGTTGGTAATACTTTCCTGTGCCAGCAGACCAGGACCAACAATCCCTAAAATGGACCCATGCTCCCCGGCCATCACCAGGTCAAACAAATTCCAAGTATTTTGATTTTGTTTCGAATAATATTGACCCATATTGACTCGGACCGTTCCAAGAGTATGTGAAACATCGCTATGTCATTCAGCTATTAATAAAGATACCCGTGTAAACTCATGATTAATTTTGATAATATAATAGTCTGTCATGGCCACTAAATGAACTTCAAACGTACACTGAAAATATAAATATCATTATTTATTATCACTAATTGTCTTTCTCAATTGAATTTGATAAACTCAAGTCCAGGACGATTACGATCGTAGTTCGCATGCAATACGTGTGTTAAATGAACTATACAGCACTGTAAAAATAAGTATAAGTTCTACCTAATTAGTCTTATAAGACATCGTTTTGTCTTAAAGGTATATTATGTGATCTTTCCAGGGAACGCCCTCAACATCGAAAAAAAAATAGAAAGCAGATTTTCTTGCAGATTTACATTTCTGATCATAAATCATACATTCCAAGTTACAGGGCGATACGATTCTTAATTACTTCAAAATCATGGTTTTAGAGTGAAAATAAACTGTCGGAATCCCGACAGTTTATATTTTTCACTCTAAATTCACTCTAAAACCACGATTTTGAGGTAATTAGGAATCGTATCGCTCTGTAACTTGGAATGTATGTATGATTTATGATCGGAAATGTAAATCTGCAAGAAAATCTACTTTCTAAAAAAAATCATGAATAGAGGGCGCTCTCTGGAAAAGATCACATAATATGCCTTTAAGTTAGTCAAAATGATTCCAATTATGGACCAATTAGGTGTAAAATAACTAACTTATTTTTACAATGACGACATTGAGTCCAGGATGCAAGGGCAAATGTAAGATAAAGGGTCTGATTTGTATTTCTTGGATAAAAAGAACAACCATTGTTCGATAGATAAGCATGCTGAGCTAACACGTAATAAAGTTACAATTTTCAAAATTGTCATTTTTTTCTATAGTTTTTATTTCGCTCAAAACAAAATACATAGCAATTGCAATACAGTTACAGCAGTAATACATGAAAGAAAAAATACGCGGTACACTATCTGGGTAGCATGAATATTATAAATCAATACGTATACAGTTTAAAATATGCAATTAGGAAAAGTGTACTTTAGGTCCCATATACTGGTACGATTTTACTGTAATATCAAATTGTGTTCCAGTATTATACTGGTACATGTGATACCAGTGAGATATTTGTCCCAGTATTGAACGATACTTGTACATTATTATGTTCCAGTATCGCCTGATACTGGACCATTTTATATGTGCCAGTATCGACCGATTCTGGAACACTGACTTTGTACCAATCCAGAATCTGGGACCTAATGTACACTTTTCCTGCAATTACATACCAAGAAGCTGGAATGAAGTCAATTCCATTCCATATAAGCCACCATTGTTTATTACGGACATTTTAAAAGAGCATATTTTAAATAAGCTAATGCACACCCATAAAAACCTCAGAGAACATACCTATTTGCTCCAGAAACATCAAGCGAATATTTTGTTGAAAAAGGCCACCTTCTGTTTTATTGGACCTTTTGTAAATTGGTAATTTTACATGCGAGTCTATGGAGATTTGGAATATAAAGCCCTCTATAACCTCAAATTGTCAGCATTTTTAGGTACATTTCGACATCTAGTAAAAAATGGCGCCATTTGTTTTCAATAAAATTTGCCAAGTATGATGGTATAATTTTATGAAAGTTGCATGGGTTTGCATTAGCTAATTAAAAAAAAATGTCACATACACTGTGCTTAAGAAACTATAGTGTAGTACCCCTTGTTGCGTTGTAGTTCACACATCAAAAGGGATACAATGTGTATCGTGTAGGCCTAAATCAGAACCATACCACATCTTGACAAATGTTTATAATTAAATAGGTTTTTGATTGAAACAAATATTATGGCTATTCCAAACACACTATTGAAGATGTGTCTGCAGTAATTAAATCAAACACGACTTTAGCATATATTTATATAAGTATTGGAATTATTGCCTCTCGAAAGTGACGTTATATGTTTGCAATCTTTGCCCCGAATTCGATGATTAACACTTTCCACTGTGCAGTCGTCTGCAGACGACAGTTCCAAAATATCTCAATTTTTTTTCTAAGATTTCCTTAGGTCAACTCTTACCAGAGTTCTCAAGGTTGAGATTTCTCCATCTTAACTCTATTTCCTCTGTCACCAAATGAACAGGTATAGCTAGTTCACTTAATTTTTAACAAGATCTCCATAAAACACCAGCTTTGAATCAACTTTACTCCACTGAGAGAGATGAAAAATTCGTTTTAGAAGGTTTAGAAATGCGTATGGATAGGGGAACAGGCACATCCAATAAAATTGTCTGACAAAATACTACTTATTATTCGTTTATAAGGGTTCAAAATAATAAGTCCCCCGCCCCCCACCCCCGCCCTAAAATCAGATCACGTTTGTTTGCATAACTCTACACACAATTGTACGTTTTGAGAAATTGAAACGTTTAGGAAAGGAGAAAACACTTGGCTACCCATGGAACGTTTTTTCATTTCAATATCATCCAAAATGATATTTTCAGAAAAAGTGACACTTTTCAAAATCGTATGCAAAAAAGTTACAAAAATGTCTCCATCAGTGCTTTTTATACAACTCATTTCAATTGTTTTTCTTTTTGATTAAAAGAATGACTTTTCTTTCTTTAGCTGGTCCTTATTTGAAATTTAAAAACAATGAAATTATTTGTTCATGCATGACTAGCCAATAGTGTCCACCATTCACATCAATAACTTCCCTGTATCGTTGAAAAGTGACTCTTTTCGGAAAACATAATTGTGGGGAAATGACCGATTTGGTAAAAGTAAACATGATATTGAAAAGCGTAAACTCTGAGTGGGTAGCCAAGCGTTTTCCCTTTTCGTAAGTGTTTCAATCTTCCAATACGCCTAATTGTGTGTGGAGTCATGCAAACAAACTCGTATAGGATCTTGAAAAGTTCTGAAAACATCAATTTTGTGAAATGCGACTATTTTGGGAAAAGTAATAATGATATTGAAATGGGAAACTTTCTATGGGTAGCCAAGTCTTTTGCTTCACATAAGTGTTACAATCTCTCAAAATGTCTAATTGTGTGTAGAGTTATGCAAACAAACGTGATCTAATTTTAGGGGGAGGGACTTACTTTTTTTGAACCCTTCATTTGCAAGGCTAGTTTTGCTGAGACTGATGTCTTATACCACTTCACCGTATTCCTGCAAACAATTCATAGCTGGGGAGCACATATGGTTTTTCGGTCCAGGTCTGCTGGCATATGGAGTTATATACCAACATACAAATTGAGGTCAAAAGAGGTCAATTTAACACCCACGTTGGCAAGGATATCCACCTAGGTTGTATACTATAAACATTTCAAGGAACATGTTGCTAATACTTTCCTGTGCCAACAGACCAGGACTGACAACTGTGACAATCCCTAAAATGGACCCAAGCTCCCCGGCTTTCACCAAGTCAACCAAATTCCAAGTATTTTGATTTTGTTTCGAAAAACATTGACTCGGACTGTTCCAAGAGTATGTAAAACATTGCTATGTCATTCAGCTATTATTGAAGATACATGTGTTCTAATGATTAATATTGATAACACAGTCTGCCATGGCCACCAAATGAACTTCAAACGTACATTGAAAATAAAGATAACACTAATTGTCTTTCTCAATACGTTTGTTGAAAGAACTATTTCATACAGCACTATAAAAAAAAAAAAACTATAATAAAATAAATTGCCTTATAATATGACCAAATTTTCAAAAGATTTTTTGTTGTCTTTAATTTTTATTTCACTCAAACAAAATACATAGCAATTTCAATACACTTACAGTAGTAAATTCAGGGGTGTGAGAGTTCCTCTTTTTAGCTGATTTCCCCTTTTCTTTTCTTATGCCAAAATGTCAGCCTTTTCTTTTCTTTTCATCCCATATTTGGCATTTTGCCCAATTTTACGCTGTTTTTCCTCGTTTTTGTCTGTTTCCCTCTTTTTTTAAATTATTTGTTGCCTCTCACACCCCTGAGTAATACACGAAAGAAAACTATCTGGGTAGCATGAATATTGTACACTGATAAGTATAAATTTAAAACAATTACGGTATCAATCTTCACTATATATATGAATGCATATACATTATAATTATTAACTATTTAAATGCAAGGATTGAAGGTATCCAATATTGAAATATGCTGTAGATGACCTTGTTGAGAACTGTTAAGGATGAGTTGAGTAATGCACGTCTTCTCTGCGAATGCCAAACACGCTTTTCTGGTAGTTAAAGGTGGATGTTCCAATCACTTATAGCATTTTTTTTACATCAGCAAATTTTGATATCAGATGAAACCTCATTATGTTTCTCATTATTACTGTAAAATATTTGGCGCGAGATATGTTCCATTTAGACGTTATGGGCCAAAATGCAATGAAATACTGTCAAAGGTGGTTAACCACCCGGCTAGTTTGTGTACAACTCAATGGGCAAATGTCGGTATATCCTTTGTGTAAGATATTCATAACTTCGAATATTCATAAGACTAGTGTCAAGTCCCCATTACGGAATAAAGGTGTATAATCCTTTAATGGCATGAATACAATCCCTAAAAATGTGCTTTTAAAAGTCTCCGGAAAATTATTGCATACTTTACAATTGACAATTTTCATCTTAATATTCTTATGTTAGACATTAATCAATTCAGATTGATCTTGTACAGGGTGGTTAGAACAAGGTTAACCCACACCCATTTTCTTATAACTTACTAGTTCATGCTTATAGATGAGGTGACCGTTGTTTACATAAATATCTTATGCTCCGCTTAGATATCTATGGTTGTTTACATTTAGGACGCCCTCTGTTGATTTGAGACAAAACACACAGGGCAAGAGTTCCTATAGTTTACATAGGCCAGATCAGGTTTCTAACTAGATTGTGGTGTCACAGCAAATTGTTATCAAAACTGTCTTTAAACTTGCTTAGGAATGCTATAAGCTATCGCATTTCACACAAAAGATTAAAAATAAATGAGTTTTACAATTCATTAGAAAGAAATTTCATGTTGTCTTCATTAACTTTACTGTATATTCTGCCTGGAGGGAATCAACAGAGGGTGTCCCATTTGTAAATACATTACGTCACCGGTCACACCATCTATAAATGTCTTTACGTTTGATTAAAGCAGTGGTTATTGAGGATCACCGGGCAAAAATATATGGTCTGGGTTATCTATTCATGGACAATTGACTTGCCCATGCACGGATGCCTCCAAAGTTTCTCTCAAAGAAGTCATACCTGGTAAAAATACTTGATTTTAAGCCATTGCAAAACTGATTTTGTACACGTTATCTTTAACGTTTCATATTTCATAAACGAAATGAGCTAAGTCTTGGATTGTGGGCCCAGTAATGCTAAACAGCCTATGCTTTGATAACATGTAAAGACATTTACCAAATTGTATTAGTAAGTTACTAAAATGGTTGCCAAAATGGGTTCACTTTTTTGAACCACCCTGTATTGGAAACTCCTTGTCCTAACATATGATATGATGTCAAGCCTTGAAAGGCATAAGGTAACTATCAACCTGTTCATATTCCACCTGGGATGTAGGAGGTCCCTACATTCTCTAAACTGAAATACAATAGATATTTGCGGATGTCATGGTCTCAATAAGAGATTCTTTGTATCCTGCATCAACCGGCCTTTTTTATAAGTCGTTTAAAGCTTTGTTTTAAATATTGCTTCCAACCAAGACCCCTCTCCCGTTGTAGTCCAAGTCCATACATCAAAAGGGATATTTATCTATTTGTTTATTTGAACATACGCTTTTAAAACAGCGGCGCACTTTCCTATACAGAAAATCACAAGATTAATACAACATTAAATACCAAAATTACAAGTTTTACCATGAGATATACATATTATATACAAAACCAAAGTCAATCTATATCATGATTTCCACACAGTGGATATGCAATAGATATTTGCGGATGTCATGGTCTCAATAAGAGATTGTTTGTATCCTGCATCAACCGGCCTTTTTTATAAGTTGTTTAAAGCTTTGTTTTAAATATTGCTTCCAACCAAGACCCCTCCCCCGTTGTAGTCCATACATCAAAAGGGATATTTATTTATTTGTTTATTTGGACATGCGCTTTTAAAACAGCGGCGCCCTTTCCTCTCAGAAAATCACAAGATTAATACAACATTAAATACCAAAATTACCAGTTTTACCATAATATATACATAATATATGTACAAAAACAAAGTCAATCATACTATATTATGATTTCCACGCAGTGGTAAATTGCACTATACGTACGTGTACAATTCAATGATCATTATTTGCGCATTTCACCTCTAATCGTGCCTTCCATGCATGTTTTGAGAAGGACACTATTTGCATATATAGTATATAAAATCAGAACCATACAAAACATTGACAAATGCTTAAAGATTGTTTTTGATTGAAACAAATATTATGGCTATTCCAAACACACTATTGAAGACAGACTATATAGTGCTTGTGGATATGCAATATATATTTGCGGATGTCATGGTCTCAATACGAGATTCGTTGTATCCTGCATCAACCGGCCTTTTTTATAAGTCGTTTAAAGCTTTGTTTTAAATATTGCTTCCAACCAAGACCCCTCCCCGGTAGTCGATTTACATCAAAAGGGATATTTATTGTACCCTTTCCTCTACAGAAAATCACAAGATGAATACAACATTAAATACCAACATTACCATGAAAGATATACATATTAATTATTATAGATAAATGAGACAGGCAGTATAAGTTTAGTTTTTTACATTATAGATACTGTCAGTTTCATACCAACCACTAATGGTGGTGGCAATCATCAGACTAACATGCAAAAGCACACAAGACAGTACATGTATAGTAAATATGAATAGGGATTAATTGTTATATACAAAAACAAAGTAGATCTTACTATATTATGATTTCCACACAGTGGTAAATTGCACTATACGTGTACAATTCAATTATCATTATTTGCGCATTTAACCTTTTAATCGTGCCTTCTAATCACGTTTGAATCAGGATACCATTTGTATAGATAGTGTATAAAATCAGAACCATACCAAACCTTGACTGAAACAAATATTATGGCTATTCCAAACCCACTATTGAAGACAGACTATAAGTGTTTGTCTGCAGTAATTAAATCAAATAAGACTTCAGTATATATTTTATAAAAGTATCGGAATTATTCCATCTATGAATGCGGTGGATAAATAACACTGATTGTGTTCTCAATTGAAATTGAAAAATTCGAATCCTTGACGATTACGATAGTTTGCATGCAACACGTGCGTTGAACTCCAAGATACCGAGTCCAGGATACATGGGTAAATGTAAGATTAACAGTCCGATTTGCATTTTCTTGGGTTTAAAGAGCACCCAATGTTCGACGGATAAACGTCTACATAATACACTGAGCTAACCGTTAGCAGTAAAGTTACATTTTGAAACATTGTGAACTGGATGTGTGAGATAAGTAAAAAAGATGCGCCATTTCAAGCACAATTCATTGCGAAACAAATAATCAGGTAAAAGTTCTTACATACTTTGGCGTTCACGATGCCTAAGTGTCTCGAAAGTGACGTAATAGAGGGTTAAAAAAGTAAGTCTACCTCCCTAAAATTATATCATGTTGTTTGCATTAAACTCCACGCACAATTAGACGTTTGAGAAATTGAAACGTTTAGGAAAGGGAAAGCACTAGAAAGTTTTCTATTTTCAATATCATATTTACTTTTCCCAAAACCGTCACATTTCCCAAAAATAATGTTTTCTGAAAAAGAGGCACTTTTCAAGATCCTATACATGAACATTACAAAAATGGCTCCAGAGCTTTTTCTAAAATTCATTTCAATTGTCTTTATTTTCAATTGAAAGAAAGTATTTTCTTTGTTTAGCTGCTCTTTATTTGAATTATTTCTTCATGCATGACTAGCCAATTGTGTCCACCTTTCACGTCAATAACTTCCTTGTATTGTTTGTTAAAGGGGCATTGATAGATGTATCGATATACTAAATGAGCAAATAACGTAAAGATAATCATCAACATAGCCCAAATCCAAAATGTCATACAATTCCGACATCGCCTTCATGCCAAAATAAGTAAATAACGGCACTTCCGGGTTACGATTTGCCGCAAAAGTCCGTGAGTAAAACGATGCATAACTTCCGAATTCAGCACCTGAGTTTCGATATGATCATATCGAAACTAAGAAAATCATAAAATGTTATATGATAAACGGCGAATGTTGGTAAACTGTTTCAGATGGTAGTTAGTATGCCTTAGTATTACTTTGATGCAAAAAAACTGATTTCCAGGATAATTGAGCGCGCATTCCCATACGTATCTCTCAATGCCCTTTAAAAAGTGCCACTTTTCAGAAAACATCATTTTGTGACCAAGCGTTTCTCCTTTTCATAGTGTTTCAGTCTCTCAAAATGACAAAGTGTGTGTGGAGTTATATGTAAACAAACGTGATCCAATTTTAGGGGAGGGGACTTACTGTTTTTGAACCCTTTATGTGTGAAATCGTTGCCCCGAATTTGATGGTTAGATGTTCGTTCGTAAGGTTGAACAGGTAAAAAGGTTTAAAATGAATACGCCCTCAAGCTTTCTTCAGAAGTAGCTGATTAAGATACCCGACGGCGAACCCGATTTAAACAGTTTGTACTTGAGACATACTCGTACTTATATGACCATTTATTCTGACGCGTATAACCGCGGGATATCCGAGCGTAATGTTTAAACATGTGTTGAAGCGTGAAATAGATTCGTCTGGCAAACTACGCCATTCATCGGCAATGTTCACAAATTGAAAGAAAATAATGGTACTCTTTAGTACTTTTAGTGAACATTTGCGGTATGATTGGAGACATTGGAAAAGTGTATACTTTACGTGCCTGATAGTGGAATGAACTAGTATCGTCCAATACTGAAACACCCCACTAATACTCTATACTGGTGCAAAGTCAGTGTTAGTATGGCTCGATACTGGCACATACAGGTTAACCCGCTGAGAACTATCTGCCGATTGGTCAGAAAGGTGGATACATCATTAATTGCACCAATCGGAAAAATTGTTCTAAACATTGTAACCCGGAAAAACAATCAGAGTGAAATATTTTAGAAGCAGTATTTTAATTGGTTATTCAAATGAATATATCATGTAATTAACAAATCATAAACACTGTTAGATGGGCAGGTATAGTGCTCAGGGGGTTAATCGTTCCAGTATTTATAGATGAGGTGACCGTTGTTTACATTTAGAACGCCCTCTGTTGATTTGAGACAAAACACACCGGGCATTGTGGTGTCACAGCAAATTGTTATCAAAACTGTCTTTAAACTTGCTTAGGAATGCTATAAGCTATCGCATTTCACAACAAACAAACAAAAATGGGAGTTTTACAATTCATTAGAAAGAAATTTCATGTTGTCTTCATTAACTTTACTGTATATTCTGCCTGGCGGGAATCAACAGAGGGTGTCCCATTTGTAAATACTTGACGTCACCGGTCACACCATCTATTGCCATGGTACATATCAATGGTATATTTCGATGTTCCAGTATTGGTCGAAAATGGTAGCCTTGTATTTAATATTTATCGCATTAGCTTATACAAAACATATACATGGTTACATGTTAATCACAAGGAAAATAAAGGATTCTAAACAATGAATTAGTTACATATGAAATACATAATATTAACCGTCAACATTTCTATATTGATATAAAATACTCTTTTGTTAAAACTAAAAATAGCCCGACTTTACAAAACACCTGTGTTCATCATTTTTATGAATAATTTTAGGATCATCGTAGATTAAAAATAATTGATACAACATATATATTTACATACAATAGCATAACATAACTTAAAGTGGCACCTAGGGTGTTGACATTTAAAAAAAAACACCTCAAGATGAACATTAAAAATTACCATTATTGTTGTTTCTACTCACAAAAACACACCAACACTTGATTAAAACAATACTATCGCTATTTATTGAAACTTTTCTTTAAACGCCCTCTATGTAAATATTGTTCGCGTTATGTATCACGCATTAACTGCAGGGGGACATTGTCTGACGTAAAATGCTGATCTTATAAGATCAGCATTTTTTGAATCGACGTTTTGTTGTACAAAGAGGGCTGAATTTTCTTAATTCTTATAATCCCAGTTTTTTTAATCATAATTGAGGGCGCAGCCTCCAATACATCTCTTAGTGCCCCTTTAATGAAGGTATCACACAGGGTTGTATATCACATACATGATATCGTCTATTATAAAAGTGCAATATTAAGTAAATAAAGGTGTTCAAGTCGTTCATTTTTAACCATATTGCCTAACATTGTGTCACTATTATTGAAGCTTCAGCATTAATATGCGATGAAAGTTTATTTTTGCCTTATATTTTGATTTGTTACCAGAATATTTTGACAGTGTAACATTGTTATGATTGATGACAGATCGTTTCTAGTTCTAATTTGCAAAAGATGCACTGTCAACTAATG
Source organism: Ophiura sarsii (assembly GCA_035610835.1). Taxonomy (NCBI): domain Eukaryota; kingdom Metazoa; phylum Echinodermata; class Ophiuroidea; order Amphilepidida; family Ophiuridae; genus Ophiura; species Ophiura sarsii. The sequence continues at coordinate 55,887,694 of CM069454.1, forward strand.
CTTTGATATTGAACAATACTGGTATACCAGTATTTAGGACCAAAGGTAGGCTTTCACCGAAGACAAATTATATATATAAACAAATCAATCTACTTTTGTGTTTCATTTTTATTTTTGTATATAAAGAGCAAATGTGAACAATAGCCCAACAGACATTAACAAAGTTAATGAATTGAGTGATTACAAATCAAACTGGTAACTCTCTACAGATGGACCAATCAATTGGTTCACTGCAACTCAGAAAATAATCAAAATACAAGTAAACACAATTGGGCTGGTAAAAAAGCCAATGAAAGTGGCGTGGGACAGGAATAAGATAAAAACCCAAACATAGCGAACAACATCAAAAATGTATTAAAGAGAACAATAATATCTGGAGGTCATTGACATACTCAATGATAAACTAAAAAGTTTGACCTGGAGGTCATTGACATACTCAATGATAAACTAAAAAGTTTGACCTGGTATCCAAGTATCCAAGTATCTAAGGGAGTGTTCAGAAATACTTTGGTGGGGAGGTGGGGGGGGGGGGTGGGGGGGCAAAAAAGTTAGAAGTTGCCACAAAAAAAAAAGGGGGGGGGGACCAAACAGGGGGCTGTCAATAAAGTTTGGCCAAATGGATAGTATAACGCCAGGGTGGACCAAAAAAACAACTGTGCGCTGTGCACGCTTTAGTTTATAATTGTTCAGTTTTAAAAGGCAAGAGGTGTAGAAAGACAATTTGTGTAGCAAACATATAAATCCCATTACACAAGAATATTTTTGTGAACTTTTATTTTAGAAACATTAACAATTTAAAGGGTGAAGAGGACATTTTCATTTTGGGGTGTAAAATACGTACAGTACGTTCCACAAAATGGAAGCGGCCCCTCCCGCTTCCATTCTTAGGTCCGCTTCAATTTGATTTTATTATTTCTTTATTTCAGTTATATCTTCTTTGTTCGGGTGTTTCAGAGTTTGAGATGTTTGTAACAGCTTTGTGTTCTTATATGCAATTTAGACCAGATTTGTGGTAACCAACCCCTCAGAACCACGAAATAAAAACATCTTAAAGAGGCCTCCTCCTCTTTATTTAAGGTTGGCAAAGTTTATCTCTAAAGGGCGATTTTTCAGTTTCAGTTTTTCAGGTTTATTTGTTTCCATCTCAGTAAACATACACAATATCAATGGTATGTAAATTACGAGCACACAAGTGATTCGGATGCCAATCTAAAACGCAGATGGCACCCAATGATATAATAATTACAAGAAATAATAATAATATATAACATAATATCAATAAATTGGAGTAATACATAAGATGTAAATAACATTAATAGATTATCTTATGCATGTTGATGATGAGTCTATACAATATAATTACATATAAATTTAGGCTGTACACTGAATTTGTGTATACATTAAAATGAGGGTGCAGGACAAACATCGGACAGACTATTACATTAAGTATTTTGCGCTTAAAAGTAAAAAAACAAAAACCTGCTCCTTCCTTTTTTTGAAAAAAAGTCCGAACGCTAAACGTGTTTAAAAAAAAGACGAAAAAAAAAAGCCTAATAGTAATACGGCGCACAGCTTTATTATGTGCGTAAGTGACTTCGATGGTAAAAGAAGCAGATAATGAGCCCCCCCCCTTGCCCCCTCCTGGCTACGCTACTGCTTTTAGACATCGTTTATTGTCTACCCGCTAGTCATAAGAGTCGCTAGTCATAACGTGTATATTTCCTATACCACGAGTGCGCAAGTCATAAAAGTATCTTAGGGTTAGGGTTAGGTTTAGGGTAGAGTTAGGGTAGGTTTAGGGTTAGGGGTAGGGTTAGGTAGGGTATGGTTAAGGTTAGGGTTAGGGTTAGGGTAGGAATAGGGTTTGGGTTAGGGTTAGGGTTTATGACTAGCGACCCTTATGACTAGTGACCCTTATGACTAGCGACCCTTATGACTAGCGAATTTGACCCGAATTTGACAACCTTTCTATTGTGTTTGTATTTTCAAACTACAAGTTCCATGAACAGGTTGACGTATCCAAAGTAATATTTAAAGGTGATTTAAGTTCAACTCAGTTCAATCTATCACTAGTTGACAGTTGCAGCCTGTGATATATGATATCTGAGTAGATTCTATATATATTATACTATCATGTAAGATAATGAAGTTGTTATACATACTCGTGACTAACGCCACTCATGTGATAACCGCTCTACATCATACAAACGGTTAGTTCGCAAAAGTTACTCACGGGGCGAAATAGACGTTATCATTGTTCTCGTGATCACCTCCCGAGAAATCACCGATATTTTCCGAACGGTAGGCCTATTTGAAGAAAAACAACTGGTTAACATTTTCCACACGGCTTTTTGTTTAACCAAATTCAAAACAGACTTTTCAGAATTCCAAACTCAGTGGTTCCCAACCTATGGGGCGCGACCCCGGGGTCGCGACGCACTTTTTGTGGGGTCGCGGATTAGCCTAATTTAACCAAAATTGAAAATGTTATGTTTTGTACTGTACTTTAGTGTACTGTACTGTATAGTTATAGCAAATATCATGGCAGCACATTTCAAAAAGGTTCAAATTTGACCAAATTTGACCATTTTAGCATAAAATATCAAATTTTCGCGCGCTGCGCGCACATTTTATCACCATATTAGGTATAATAAGACCAAATGTTGCAATTTGCTTACCAAATTAGTTAAAATTAGACCAAATTTGACAGTTTTAGCATAAAATGGCAAAACAAATTGCGCGCATTCTTCAATTCTTGCCCCCACCTAAATAGTTTATTGCCCCCCCCCCCCATTTATTATGCTGGTGCCGCCACTGGTGACTTTGTTCTGTGAGGGGTCGCGCTCTGATGCTGGTTTCTGAAATGGGGTCACCACCAGAAAAAGGTTGGGAATCTCAAGGATTATTGGACCAATACTAGGAATGTTTGTACTTATCTTAATGCATATCTCATGGTGATTCCGAATATTATTATGAAAGTCAATAATGTTGACATTTTTGAAACATTTTGTGAAATTTTGGAATGTCGTCTGCAGACGCCTGTCGCGTAGAAAGTGTTAAAGATGACCGGCAGTAACAGATCGAAATGGTGGCGTCATTTGCTTCCGCTGTAGTTGTGCGGGTGGTGTCAATTCGTGTGATAATTGTCGCCCGTTTTGAAGTTAACTTCGGCCCGCCGACTAAGCCGAAATATCTGTCAAATACAAGAGATAAATGTCGACAATGTATGGATTATCACTAATGATCATCAATAGTTTTTGCACAAGAATACGCATGAATGATTTATTAAAATCCAATACAAATTATATCGAAAAACAAGATGAAGGGTTTCATTTAAAAACACACACACACGCAACAAGCAGTTAGGTAATACAAAACGCAAGAAGCGAAAATCCAATCAGGAAAAAGTGTATATTAGGTCTCAGATACTGGTATACCAGTATAAACTGCTCACAACAAGTATCGAAACACTTAGAAATGATCCAATATATAACGGCTCGAAAGGGTATGCATTAATCGAAGCAAATAACCAAGTGCATAATTTTGTTCTGCGTATTTTGACACCTCGATCGATGAGATACGATGTTGCGGAGCGGAGTTATTGTCATTTCAATGGTCGTGGGTCCAGTTTCAAAAGTGACAATCATCCTATAGAAAGAGGTTTGCATTACTGTTTAGAATGATCAGATTCGTGCTTTTCAATAGGGATGAGTGTCACTTTTGAAACTGGACCCACGATCAATGAAATGACAATAACTCCACTCCGCAACATCGTATCTCAACGATCGAGGTGTCAAAATACGCAGAACAAAATGATGCACTTGGTTATTTGCTTCGATTACTGCATACCTTTTCGAGCCATTATATATTGGATCATTTCTAAGTGTTTCGATACTTTTTGTGAGCAGTTTAGTTCAATACTGGAACATAACAGTTGCCAGTATCGCTCGATGCTGGTTCGATTTTACTGTTCCAGTATCGGCTGATACTGTATTTTTAAGACTACACGATCTGCACGTCAGCTTGAACCGGGCACGGTTGAGTAAAAAAATCAAATCAAATCAAACTTTATTTCCATAAAAAAACACCAATACATCAAAAATAACTTTAAAACAAACAAAAGCGTATGGAGGAGTAGGCTGGAAAGCCAATAAGACCTGTAAATAGCCTACCCCATTCAAGGCGTACGATTGGTGCCTGAGTTTAGTTAAACGCGCGTTAAACTACCCCCCATGCCAACGTTTAAAATTGGGACACTTTTCAGTGAGTTTGATGCGTGTTTATAAAGTTAAACACATTTTTGAGAATTGTGTTTGGTTAAACGATGTGTTTAAAGTCAAAGTTAAACGCGCGTTTAGCTGAAAAACGCGTTCAAATACGTACGAGAATACGGCCCCAAATATTTGGTTTGAAACTATAATCAATTGCATTTATTCATATAAAATATTGTTTATAACCAAACTTTTTTCTTTGCCAAGTGGATAAATTAAAACAAAGGGACAAAATGAAATTAGTGTTTTCCAATTTATGTAGTTCTAATTTTTTTACCTTTTTGACATAAATATGCCTCCTGATCACCACAAGCACAGTCATTCCATTCGAAATTATAATGTGGCCTCATTTCCACGCATGTTTGAAGGATTTCATTAGGCTGAACTAATTCCCAATAACTGGTAAGACAAATAACATAAAAGTTACTAATTTGTTTAATACACATTCAGTTCCATTGTGTTTATTTTTTAAATTTAGTTTTTTTCTTAAAGAAAACCGGCATGCAAACTATCCCGATGGGTTGAGGGGAGCGACAGGTCAATAAATGCTTTATTCAATCTTGCTATACGCTTTATGTAATTGGGAGGGGTTGTATTGATATCAAATCAAAAGTAGCTCTGCTTCTGAGCCTCAGATACCCATATTTACCCACCTAGTTTTTCCCAATTTTATATTTACAAATCATAAATATTTTTAAATAGTTTAAAAATATTTATAATTTGTTTTGTTTAAAATTTGTTTAAAAATATTTATAATTTGTTTAATACCCGTCGTATATGCCTATTATTTCTATTTCTATTTACACTCTATGTTTTCCCAATTTTGATGAATCCAAGTTCTAGAAACACTGTAGATCAACTATTGACCAAATCAGTAATACAGCATGTTTATACTGACCATCGAGAACTGGCCCGCCTGACTAATATGTACATACTAGCACACACCTGTATGGAGTAAAGAGTGACTGCGGGGAGAGGGGGAGAGAGAGTATTGGTAGATAGTTGACATACATATCTGTTTCTAGAACTTGGATTCAAGATGAACATGGGAAGGGCAAATATGGGAGAATCTGGGCTCTACAGTAGAGCTACACTGCAAAAACTCGGTGTTAAATATGCAACACTGAGCCGGTGTTACGCTCCTGGTGTTAATGTTGGTGTTAGGTCAACACCATAGGAATAACTGATGTAACATCTCATGGTGTTAAACTTGGTGTAAGAATAACTGCCATGGTGTCATTATTCCACACATGCTCACGGAGGTTGGTTATATTGGTTTTGTAACACTTTGGATTGTATATTTATACATTTGATCTAGTGATTCGATCTGCAACATGCACCATTCCATAATTAAATGGCAAGTAAGAACATTAATTCACAAAAACGTTCAAGTTTTAATAAATTTGAACTGTTGAACAGTGAAATATGTTATTTGCAAGCATTTTATTGTTAAAGTACTTCAACTTATCTAACATTAATATTTAACACCAGAAGGTGTAAAAATTAACATAGGAGGGTAAAATTAACACCATGAGAGTGTTAATATAGCAACACCCAAAGGAGTGTTAATTCATCAACAACAAAGACTGGTGTTAATCAACACCAGAAAGTGTGGACCAGCTGGGAAACTTATGTGGTGTTAACAAAATTAACATCCTCGGTGTTGATTTTAACACCAGTGTTTTTGCAGTGTAATTAAAAGATGAGGTGTTGATGTGATACAATGTATATACTCTTTGATGTATCGTACATGCAAAATGTTCCATGTATATACGATACAGAAAAGTGTCTTGCTTGAGTATACATTGTATCACATCAACAGTTTTTAGACCAAAAAAAACTTGCCTCTATAAAGGTATCTATCAACTCTGGCATATTCCAGTTCCGCAACAACTCCGCCACATACTTATCCGCCATGATGATGAACAAGACCCTATGTCAAGGAAGGAAACCCCTCTGGCACGAAATTTGGATCTTTTTTCAACAATATTGTTTACAAGTTGTTTGTACAGTATTTCGATGTATTAAACAGCGTGTGTTTAAAATTTGGGGACTGTGTGTATTAAAAAAACATTGTTCAAAATTAAAACAACATCATTTTAAACAGCATCAATTTAAACAGCGTTTTTACTGTGTAACATATCAACAATTTAAAAGAAGGCCTAGATAATTTCATTTTGTTTTTTGAAGATGTGATAACTATCTTTTGTTTGTATAATGCTTTGTCTGTTAACCACTTTTTTCCAAGTTCTAGTTTTTCACACATAGTTGTCAATCCGTAACAATAACTCTCCAATCTTAACAATAACTCTCCATTCTTAGCAATAACTCTCCATTCGTGATTTTACGAATGGAGAGTAATCGTTTGTACCATTCCATTCATACAAAATAATGGAGTCAAACAACAATAGGGCGAGGTCTCAGGTGTGAATTAAAATGTAACTCTCGACGCGGAGCGCGCAGAGGGAGGTAGTAACCGTTCATCCAACACCATCAAGGGACCAGTAGTTTGCACTAATTTACCGAAATGAACCATGTTTTTTTTTTTTTTATTACACCTCATACAAATAAACAAGTTCTATCCCCTCCCTCAAAACATCGCTAATATGAATATCAGGCTCATGATATTTGACATGAGTATACTTCTAAATCATGGCAATACATTTGTAGTATAAATACAAATTGATATCGGTTTCACAAGTGACATTCATCCCTATAGAAGCAGGAGATGTCATCAACAACTCCATCCAACCTGACACAACGTATCCTCGTCGCTGTTGTGGACAATGATGGTGGATAAGATAAAGATAAAGTCATGGCAAAGTTGAAGTTGAATGAAAACAATAAATCTGTGTTGTGAAATGACCACATTATCTCCATTTTCTGAGTGTCTGTTGCATTTTTGTACACGTGTGTATTTAGCATGAACCTGATCATTCAAAACGATAATGCAAACATGCTTCTAAAGGGATGATTGTCACTTTTGAAACTGGACCTACGGCCATTGAAATTACAATAAGTCCACTCCGCAACATCGTATCTCAACAATCGAGGTGACAAAATACGGAAAACAAAATTATGCACTGGGTTATATTTGCTTCGATTAATCCATACCCTTGACTTAGGGGAGGGATAGGCTTGTCCTGATCTGGCTAATCAGACGGCATATGTTTCATATCAAATCAGGTACTTTGATTGTTTATATAGTCTGTGAAAGAGATATCTGGAATTTAGAACGTTCATATTTGACTGATATGTATGTCTCTTAGAATTGGCAAAATGGTAATTACTTTGGAGATATGTTGCTGTTTTCAACCGTTTCCGTCACACTAAACATGCTAATTGGACAACGGTTTTGACAGCATCTCCAGAAAAGAAGAACCAGTACTCCGACCAATTAACTAGATTCCGAGATTCAAAGCTACAATTATGGAATATTTCATAAGACTTGTTTTAAATGACAGTAACGTTATGAGGAAGGGGATAGAACTTATTGAATGACCCTCGTAGAACCCTCTTTATAAACATAATGACATAATATATCAGTTCTGTGAGACTCACGTATAGGCGGTGTTTGGTGATGGTACACCTCCATCCTTAACTCTTCCCCCTATCCACGTGAAACCAGGGTCATCCCCTGCATCCCAAACATACGTGCGCGGATTGCTAATGCAATTCAGGCCAATGAAGAAATTTCCGTTAGCGAGCTCCTTTAACCAATCAACTAAAAATGCCTGTAAAGTAAGTGCACATATAAAAATACCGGGTTCAGGACAATGGTTTGATTCATGATGAGCCTTCTGACCAACCCAATCAAGCAACAGCGACAAATTTGGAGTTTTCTTCCGGGAGAATACTATTCTAGTCTAGGGCATGTATGAACATATCCATCGAAATAGAGTCCGGGAGAGACAGGGAGAGAGAGAGAGAGAGAGAGAAAGGGCAGTGCGAAAATCTTTTAAAAACCCCACCTATAAACATATCCTGAAAATAGAAAGCTAAACATGAAAAAAGTGTGAAAATATCCTGAAAAAGAAAAAAACCAGTCTGACCATATCTTGAAATATAAACAATATGAACTTTTTGGGCTGTGAAATAGCTCAGAAAAAACTCCGGAGCCCGCCCTATTATAGGCCATACTATAGTGACATTTGAGTAAGCTGACAAGCTAGGCGCTTGTTACTCGCAGCCCCCTATCCCCATTTACTGATAGTCAATTACGATAATATGCGGGATTTTAAATTATTGCTCTCAAAGAAAGATTACCATAGAACCAATCAAATGTCCAATATGAAGGTCCCCATATTTCCCTTTTCCCTTATAACATAGAATTATTAGATAATGCCATGCTTATAATGAGTTATTATAATGCATCCTATTTCTTACAAGGGACCGTGACATAGTTCTTACTTGTTTTTCTGGTGTATTGACGGTTGCTAAGTATCCCCCTCTGCCCCTACAAGCTGCCTGAGCACCTTCATAGACTTCTTTGTTGACGGTTTCTAAGAAATAACAAAGGTTGCCAAAGGTTTTCCATCCCACACCACATCCTTCAACGGAAAATAACAATACAAAATACAAAATCATAATGGAATTATGATTTTAAGATAAATGAAGGCTTTAAACTGTAAACAACGCTAGAGGAAGATTCGACTGGAAGAAAATAAATGTAGTTGTGAAACACCGAGCATTTTATATTTGCTATACATTTCGATGAGATTATAATTGGCATTTATAATTTTATAAATGTGTGGCTGTTTCTCAGGAAAATATCATTAAGTCAAAAACTCTAAACGATTTTTTCGATAATATTGGCCCATCAATTGAGAAAACGTATCATTATCAGTAATTTTAATACAGCAACTTACCTTCACACGTCACCCCATCTCCAGTATAACCGTTGTTACAAGCACATGTAAATGAACCTTCAGTATTGCCACATGCGGCATTATCGTGGCAGTTGGCAGAGTTTGATAGGCACTCATCTTCATCTGCAAATGAAAATGAAATTAACGAACAATTTCAGTAGAGGTGTATAGTTACCCTCTATAACATCGCCATAAATTATTCCCAAGTCATTCACACAAGTCATTTCCTCCACTCCTTTACCTGTGACTCTCCAATTGTCCCATTAACCACCTTACGTTCACGACTGTTCACAGTCACCTGCATATCGATAACCAAATCTTCACTCACAACCTTTTCCGAACCCATAATCCCTTATAAATCACTACCAAAATATTCTTCATTAACACCATCAAAATTGAAATCAGCACGACTTCTATTCACGGAAACCCCTGCGTTTGTTGTGGAGCGCTTTCCACATTTCACTGGCCTTATTGTATTCGGCCGCTGTTTGCCGCCATTATTTCCGTCTACCCGAAATATTTCACATAACGCAATTTTTAGCGCAGAATAACTTACTTTCTCGTCAGTATTCAACTGAGCATAAATATCAAAAGCCTCACCGTTTAGACATTCCACTAGCTTTGGCAAATACGCTTCTTGCGGCCATTTGCGATACTGCGCTAGGCGTTCAAATCTAATCAGGTATGCCACAATATCATCGCGATTATCGTCAAAACTTGGCGTTGTAATAATGCATTCCGAAATTCTACGTTGAAGCTCAATATTGGCTAGTTCGAACCTAGCCGCCTCGATAGCTTTATCCAATTCCACCAGATGCTCAACTGATCTCATCGTTCTACTCGCAGTGTCGCAGTATCTTTTATTTATGTTCTCCGATTCTCATTTAACAAGAATGAGCTAGACTGATTATCGACGGTCCTGTCATAGACGTCAGCAGATTCTCTTGCAGTGCCGTATCTTTCTAAAGTTTTCCGGCATGGCCCTCAGGCCCTCAGCCCTTCCGTGCCGATGTCCAGCGTCCTTCGTTCTCCGTTTGTTTTGTTTCTTCTCTCTCCCGTTGCTTCGTCGTCACGACGCCCGCGTTGCGTATTGCCGCATTGCGTTGCATATAAGTCTGTGTAAGCCTTAGACCCTGACATATTCTATACGTTGGCGAGTGTCTAGTGTTGATATGTGTCGGTGTTACCGTTTCTTAATGACTGCAGCTGGTTGTTCTTTTTAGATGGACCCGTCGAAGCTGTTGTCTGAGACACTTTATTATTATTATTTGTTTGGTTATTCGTGACAAGTACAAACATCTTACGCTTGACGTCACAATGACATTATAAACATGGCCTCAACATGCCGTTTTATATTTGTGTAGTGAAATATACATGTAGGCCAACATTGAAATGTTTGCAAAAAACTCCATATCGGAATGTCACGACATAGCTACTTGTTTGTTTTTCAATGCAAAGATGGGGTTTTCAACGCAAAAATCACAATATTTTAATCAATATCAAGGACGGACTATAAAATCGATTCAGAAATTATTTAATATATCATATGGAATAATAAATAATTAGAAAAAAATATTGGATGAATACGAAGAAAAAGACGAAGAAAAAAGACAATGATTTTTTTTCTGAGAGTACTGTAATTTTCTGAATAAAATAAATGATGAAATAATTAATTAAAAGTCACAACAAGGTTCGGATTGTACATGTTTTAGTGTTGGCTAACGCGCGGCGTGTGGACAGCCGTATAGCCGAGAGCGGCGTTCGTGACCGGTGGTGCCATTGTTAGCACGCACATTTGCTCTAGGGGGGATGGGGTACCGCGCCATTTTGCGATATTTTGCGAAATCGATCGTGGTTATCACGTGATACGTATCGTGGAAAAATAATTTACACTGTTTTAACGAAATGCACTGTGGGATTGTGTTATCAGCCTAAAATCATAGAGGTCGCAAACCCGGTCGCAAACTTGCTTATAATTGAGCCTAGCTATAACAAGCTAAAAATTACATCTCTGAATGTATTACCAAAGTGTGCGAAGGAGAAATTGTTGGACACTCTGGTACTGGTAAAATGGTTTTACAACAAGTTTTGCTATCATTAATAAAACTGAACTCAAGTTAAATTACTCTATTTATCGAGCAATAGTAATATAATTGTTTACCGGTACGCATTTTAATTGTTTAGATACAAAGTTAAATAAATCAAGGATACATTTATGATAGATAAATAAATAAAAAGAAAACTATAAACGCATGGGCGGCATTTATAATTGATAAAAATTGACATAACAATGATATTACATTAATCCACCATCAAGTTTAAAAAATAGAAAAATAAATGGAATATTCGAACCCGTGATTTCCGATTGCCAACGACATGGCCAACCTACGCACGCCACAGAGATCAACGACTGTAATTGTGATAGTTTTATTATTTAACCATATCTATCTATTTATAACGAACGGATTTTTATTGTGCCATTTTTGCCAAATGTGTGTGTTGCTCTCGCACAAAATGTGTTTGTAATTTGATTATAATCCCTATTTTTAAAAGAACGGTATTTTTTTTTGACATTTTCGAGAGAAAAAAATGGCGTAACTGATACGGTAAACTCCAGCAGTCACACGTGGTGGGCAAGCATCCAGATGATACCGGCAGGCTTAGCAAATAAAACAAAAAGTGCTCCTAATGGGGCTCGAACCCACAACCTTTCGCTCCTCAGTCGACGTTCTATCCACTACACTAACCGCGCTAATTGGAAAAAATCATTGCAAATAATTTATTTATATCATGGGTCATGGGTTAATGCACTGTGTTAAATTGTACAATCCCGGCCGCCACTCTGTTCAAAGGCACAAAAAAGTTGACTTATTTTATGCTTTTTTTTGCAATTCTGAGGTGTGCAGTTCGATTTTCTTTCTCGAATTGTTTAGAAAACCATCCATTTTAGAACATCTGAAATTTAGAATGAACTGCACACCCGGGAAAGTATGATGCCAAGGGCATATTTTTTGCACGTAAATCCAATACAAGAGTTCTGAAAATCGACAAAAATATGACGTCATAACCATTGCTTCGGGACAAAATGGCGCGGTACCCCACCCCCTACATTTGCTCCTATGTTGTGTAAGCTTGGTTGCGTTCGCCCTCTTCGACGTGTATACTTTTTCTGCCACGTCCGCAAAAGGGTAATAAAAGCGGAGCAAGCAGCGCAACATCATTATTATTGAATTGACACAAGAACGAACTCATCATCATGATTATGTATTGATGTGGTAAAGCGTAACCGCAAAGTTTGGGTGATAAATCCAGGGTATTACCGAAAAAACTATCCGTGATGGTATCAAAGCAAAGAGGGTAAAGATGATCAAAGTTATTTCTGGTCTGATTTACGAGGAAACCCGTAGCATCTTGAAGTAGTTTCACGAGAACGTCGTCCCCACTTTATATGAGCACGCAAAGAAGAAGACCGGTATTCGGACGTTGTCTATGCCTTGAAACGCAAGGGACTTTCAAATTCCGCGATTTGCTTCATCCCAACAAAACGGCTCTTAATAGGGCCACACATTTTTTCGATACTGGAACGATTTACATGTTCCAGTATTGAGCGATACTGGCAAAATTCATCTACCAGTATCGACCGATACTGGTATACCAGTATCTGGGATCTAAAGTACACTTTTTCCGAAATATGTATGTTTTAAATGATATTTTTTATCTGAAGTTGTCAAGTAGATAAACAAACTATCCTAGACTTTATCTATACCCATATCTTCTCTTGTAAACACCAAGGAGGGGCACATTTCAGATTCTAGAGGGTTTGTATTACCGGGTGTATTACGGGGTGCAAGCCCGTTACCCTTGCATTCAGCGCACAATGCTTTTTACTGAGATTTTTGACTTTTCACATTTTTCTTGATTTGGCGCTATTAAAACAAACGTATAAGAATATTAAAGTTATTGAAAACAAAAATTTACTAATTTCAAAAACAGACATCAACTTACCTCCACACGTCATCCCATTGCCAGTATAACCATTGTTACAAGCACATGTGAATGAACCTGCAGTATTGGCACATGCGACATTAGTGTGGCAGTTGTTTGAGTTAGATAGACACTCATCTTCATCTGCAAATGAGAAAGATATTAACGAACAATTTATGTAGGGGTGTACTATAAAGGGTCACGTCAAGTAACTGTGGCAATAAGAGTTTAATAATGCACACTCGTCTTCATGGGTAATTACCAGACGAATATAGGGTTATAATAAAACTAGTATGACAACATTTGACCAAATATATTTTGAGTTATCTGTGGAGGATTTTGGATGTAAAAAATCACGTTTTTTGGCACTTTTTGGTCTATAATTCAAAAAATAAATAAGATAATAATAAAAAAAAAATACGCCTCCTAGGGAATTTTATTACGATTATAATACAAACTGGTATGACAAAATTTGATGAAAGATATTTTGAGTTATCTTGCACGAAGCTAAAATATGTCAAAACATGTTTTTTATAATTTCTTCCAAAATGGTCAATTTCATGTTCATGGTTGGATTCATTGAACCCTTTCCTTCAAGACAATTTATACTTTTATATAGATTCAATGAATAATAATGAAGGAGTTGCAGCAGTTTTACGGAGGCTAAGCTGAGGGTCCACACCCCCTTAAGAGAGCTTAATGCACACTCGTCTTCATGTGTATTTTATTATGCTTTATTCTGTCTTTAACATCATACAAGCCTGTTTGAATTCTCTCGTAGCCACTCGTGTGATAAGGGGGTACTACACTATATAAATCCTTCCGCGTTTGGTGTAGTGCTCAGAAAAATACTACATAGCAAAATGTCGTCCCAGGAGAAGCAAAATGTAGTGAATCGTGCGTAATTTTATTAAAACTATCGACTAGAGTCTAAACTTTGCAATCATGTCTAAAACGTGGTTTAAATCGAGCGAAAAGGGTCGGAATTATACCAAACCGGAAGTGGTGGCGCTATTTATGCGATCATAGCGCAAATCTCACCATGATCAACATCAAACAAATCAGTTCTTTTCATTCACATTATTTGTGTTTAATGTGGGTTTAAACATGTCAATTTAGTCACTCGCTCATACCCGAAAATAGTTCAAAATGCCGAATAAGGCGCATTTTTGGCTTTTCCAGCTTTTCTATAACCAGTCAGCTGTAGAACGGTGCCCCGTTTCATTTGAGGGCGCTCTAAAACGACGGGTGTACGTAACCAAGGTAACGCACACCCGTCAATTTGCACAATGATTGAATTTTCGCCTTTTATCCCCAATTATCTGCATAAAAAGTAACTATTCATCGAGGTGAGGTCAGTATAAGGTACCAGAACTCCTTGTGACATCCACGTTGATGATTTAATTTAACCTTTGACCCCAACATCACACGACACATGCTAAAATTATGTCTTTTTTGACCGGTTTGCTGCGATGAGACCACCATTTTCTAAACGAGATTACACCATTTTATAGAATTTTAAGGGTAAGTGTGATAATTTTTACATTAAATATAAGCCCTATAGTATTCAGAAGTGATGCCTTTGTAACGGTTATCTCTGTGATAAGAGAGTTATTTTGTTGTTTAAAATCGGCAAAATCTGCTTTTTATGAATTTTGAAAATTACTGTGACGTGGGCCGTTCCCTTAGAAACGCAGTCCCGTTCCCAAGCCTGCCCTCTATTGAAAAGTGTTTTTGTTCGTATTCCGGCGGGCGATGTTCTTTCTTCACTTGATGAATCGCCGTGTAAAAAATGACGGCACAATTGCTCCCGAGGTGATATGGGATCGTATACCTACTATATTTGTCAAAGCCGAAGGTTATAAATGGAAAATAGTAGTTTTAGAGACTTCAGATCAACGAAGAAAAATAATAGTTTACGTGAAAAAGATCTTCAGGCCTAGTTGCTTCTCGACCTCGGGATTCTTTACAAAAATGTGCTTACATTATAAACATTCCTCCCTAACTCTAACTAAGGAGTGAATAGTCGTTTCATTTTCAAAATGTCAACGACATTTACACCAGACATTCTGTAATTCAACGTACCTGCACACGTCACCCCATCTCCAGTATAACCTGCATCACAGGTACATTTGAATGAACCCATAGTGTTGGAACATGTTGCAGCTGTGTGGCAGTTATGAGAGCCTAATATGCATTCATTATCAACTGTGAAATGAAATCGGAATCGACAAAAACATTTAAATAAGTGAGAAACATAAATCTGGAACACTGTAAATTACCCGTAAATGAAGACAGACACCGTTTCAACGAGTGAATGAAACGGTTCTGCAGTTTCAAAAAGAAGAAAAAATAAGCTGATAACTTTATGCACAAGTAATCCTGTATTATTGATTATCATCTCTGAATCAGTCAATCAATAATTCTACGTATTACTGCCATCCTGTGGATTGATGTAACATTATTATGCAATGGTCGAATTCAAACATCATTTGATTAGATTGGAATAATACGTGGTCTTTTTGGCTGTATCATTGGTTTTGTATATTCAGTCTCAGATGTTTAGTGGTGCATTTATGAAAGAATACCCGTTCATTCTGACTCATCCTGTAGGGGTTTTCTTTTCTTATTTTGCGGTAAACATCTATACATGGTTTGCACATGAAAAAGGCGCTGGACTCATGATACAAAGGTTGTGAGTTCTAGCCCCGCTACGGCCAACGTGTTTGAATCCCTGGGCACGATTCTTAGTCTCTATTGCCTCCTCGACCCAAGCGATATTTGGGGAGCTGTTATGGTATCAAAATCTAAGTAGTGCTGATAGGCTTATGCACTTGTTGATCGGTAGCCGCTTAAGTGTAGCGACCAAAGGATTCTGATATCTAAACTGGCAGCGATAATAATTGGATAAATTAAAAGCGCTTTGGGACTATGCTTGCATTGTGGAAAGCGCTATGATTATAAGAACGGTAATATTATTATTATTATCATTATTATTATTATTAGAGAGGGCTTAAATGATTTTTAAACAAAGCATAATAAAGAAGAAAAAGGTCGATTACCCCGCCACCATCAAATAATTAATTATCGAGATATTTAGCCCACAAGCATACTCCTTGTAGAACCTCAAATATGTAAATAGACATTTAATTTTCTACACAGTCTCTGCAATGTTGAAATTTGAAAATGTTTTTTGTTTGTTTAAATATAAAAATAATATACTTCATAAATATTTACATATTAAATTGATTATTTTTCGTACGAGTATTTCTTAATTGTTAGACACATTCAAATGGTACCGCACTATTTCCAGAGACAATTTAATTACCTTTTATTTTGAAGTACCAAGGTGTCTTAAACAAAATTACAACGCACCATTAAGCGATCATAACTTCCTCATTAAGTATCTGAATTTTACAATTTAAACGGTAAAATGAGGCCAAATTAGTTTTCTACAATTGAAAGGAAACAGCGTTTATTTTTTAAAAGTAATAACGGAGATATCTGTGATTACGTAAAAGTAGTCACGGAACACTTCCATCTAAGTTTGCATATTTTGACAGATTTTCACTTGCGCGGCTGGTTACTTACTTATTAATGTTCAAGTAACTGTTTAATACTATGATAAAAAAGTTCAATTTGTGATCTAAGAATACTGAATAATCGATCATAACACTCATAACTCCCAGAAAACCAAAAACAATACAAGTCATTGTAAGGAGAGATATGACCATACTCTTTTATTGTAAACAAAACATTTATTTTGTTTTCAATTGCGATACTAATAATTTGACCATCATGCGCAAAATTGGCGATAATTTTATAATGATTTCAGCCTTTAAGTTGAAAATGTGAAGACTAGAAGCTTGATAAGTTGTATGCACGATGGCAATGTTCATATTTACTAAAATTACTATAATTTTGTTTCCAATTGTTATAAAAAGATTAAACTTATCGTACAAATTTTAAATTTTAGTGTTCTTAAGTATAAAATGTGATGAAAATAATCTAGACAACTTTTATTTTATATTTTGTGGTAAACTTTGGTCTCATCTGGCATATTATTTGGTGTAAAATAAAATCTAGAACCATAAAAACACGTTAATCCATGTAATTTTGTAAAGAAGTATTGATTTCATGTATGTGCTGTCTGAATCACTCAATATGAGCAAACTTGGATGGAAGTGTTCCCAGACTGATGTTGCGTAATTGCTCATTTCTCTGGAGTTACTGAACAAATCACATCCGATTTTCTTTAAAGTATAGCAAACTATTTTGCCTTTGTTTTGTCGTTTGAGTTGTTCTATTCTGACACTTATTCAGAAAGTTACAATCCTCTAAAGGTGCGTTGTATTTGTTTTTGAGACACCATGTATAACAATTACAAATGATTTAAATAATTAAATTCTTCATTATAGACACATGATTCTGTTGACATGATGTTGACAACATATTGACGAGACTGGAAAAGTCAACACTCATGATTAGCCTACAACGATTCCTGATAAATTTGGTTTAATTGTGTGTGCTATTTCTTTGAATACGTCCATTTATCATCACCGGAAAATATTCTTAGATTTCCAAACCCACGAAAAGCAAGTTCGTTACAGGATAAAGAGAAGTTTACAAAAATTATAGGTTTCTTGACACTTTCCGCGCGGCAGGCGTCTGCAGACGACATTCCAAAATTTCACAAAATGTTTCAAAAATGTCAAAATTATTGAATGTCATTACCATATTTCGAATCAGCATTAGAAATGCATAGAAATAAGTACAAACATGCCTAGTATTGGTTCAGTAATCCTTGAAATAGACTTTGAAAATTGGGAAAGGTTTCTGAAAAATTTGTTTGTTTAAAAAAAATGGTAAAACCAATAGCCGCTTTGAAAGTGTTAAGAACCAAAAGCGGACAAGTTAAGCGAATTTGAAAGTGCGTGAGACATAGACACATGATACAGACAGGGGATGTTCCCCAAGAAACAGTAAATAGTAAACCCATTGTTCTTTTTTCAATGCCCCCTCTCTTTAAACAAAAGTAAACTACTCACGGCAGTATTCTGATCTCTCTAATAATCGATTGAGTATTCCTGGTGTCCAATTTCTTCTATCGGTCAGTGGCCCTTTATCATCCGTAAACCAATAGACATTGGGCTCCGCGTAAGTATTTTCAAAATATCCTTCTCCTGCGAAAGGGCAGTTTTGAGTACCCCTGTTTCTCCCAGCTACTACCCCCAGGCAGTAGCAACGTTCATCCCAGGGTAATGACCATCGATATCTGGCGTTTGACTCGTCCCATCTTTTTTCAAGTATACAGACGTACGAATTGACTTCAGAAAACAGAAAAGCTGTAAAATGTATAAATAAATAAATAATGAAATATCAGTTAACAATATTTCTTATTACTTTTTTCGTATTCAATATAAGGTCACCACACTTCATTGAGTCGAGGTAAAGCGGATTGGTAGTTCTGGGCACTCGAATTATTGATAACACGAGTGGGTGTGACATGATGTAAGGCTGCGCTGCAAAATAAGTCCATGGGTTTTACGTATAAGTGACCTGTACGGAAGACTTATACGTTAGTCGTCAAAGTTATTAGTTTGCATCATCCTTCATACAAGCACAAGGAAAATAGATCTGAGACTGTAGATTGCACATCACACCATACCATGATTGTAGTTCTTGCCGACGACAATCATATTTTCTCTATTTTAGAAGCCTGTGGCCCAAACATATACAGTAATCAGAAAAGGTACTCATTGCCATCAAATGATTAACGTTGGAATATAATCCTGATTTTAGGACTATCTATACCACAGTGCAAATGGAGATCTTTACAGTCCATTTTGTAGGTTATTTGCGTTATTTTTATTGCAGGTTCTGTCAAACTGCTCAATGTCTTGATGATAAATGAGAGTGATACACCAGTTGTCCAAAATCAGAGGGCTAATTCTCGGAACTTTCAGGTTTAACCTATATACATTTTGTACTTCAATGATCACAAATATCAAGAACTTGAAGAAAAATGTAAAGTTGAAAAATCCAGTCGCTTTATTAGCGAGTAAATCGACATTTTGTAACACCCTTTAACATGTAAGTGCTTTCTCTCGTATTGCCAGATGCGCCCAAAATATACCTAATTAATATATTTCATTCGGGTTTGGTCAATTTAATGAGCGATTTGCGTGTTGCCTAGGAATTCTGACGATTTTTTAACTATAAATATTATAAATCGTTGCTAGCAGCTTATAAGTCCAATATGGCAAGACAAATGATTCATCAGCGTCATCGCACTTTTGACTTTCCAGTATATATTAAAATAAGTGAGCTTCAGATATCATATCCCGTAACAAAATAACTTGACAATTACATGTGGTAGAGTAAAAGGTTCTACAGATACCAATGCTAACATTCACATACTAATACTATTTTTTTTAGAAATATTGATACAGTGTATAACAGTTTTATAGTGACATTTTTTAATTGGACGTAATTACAACAACATATTACCCTGCAACATATTGATATGTGTATTTGGAACTGGACCTAAACACACTAAGCTGCAGGATTTGTTCTTGATTTGTTCAGGACACAATTTCCCCCAACAAATTGCAAATGCCACACCTATCATGGTGGGTATATTCAGCAACTTTTATGTGTGGGTTGGATAGATAATTTACCTATGACAAAACAATACCCAATTCATCTTTTATCTTTGAATAAGTTCATCTGGATTATTATTGAACATATGAGATTTGATTTATTTGTGTATAAATCCAATAAAATGTGAATAAGATACTCACAATTTTACAACGGCGGTTCCCAGCAACAGGAAATCCCTAATTCCTGTTGCCTCCAGACAGAGTTGCCAGTCTGACGAAGCTGCTAGTTTAGCAGTGAAACGTAACTAAAATTGTGAGTATCTTATTCACATTTTATTGGATTGGTACACAAAGAAATCAAATCTCATATGATAATACCCAATTCATTTGAATTTGCATTCTTTATTACGACAGTCACACATACCAGCATTTACTGAAATAAGAAGCGAAAAGTGGGGTAACATTGGCCCATGTTAAAGTATATGAGAAAAATTCAAAACAATCACTTTTCAACATTTACAACCCAATGTATTTGTAATTGCTTGTTAAAAGTTAAAACAAGCAACCTCACCACAAATTAAATGATTTACCATGTCTATTTGGAATGTTTATTCTCTAGTTTTCATAATGTCTTTATTTTTTTGTTTTTTGTTTGGTATTTATTATATCATCTTTTGTTGGTATTTATTAAATATCTAGTATTTATTAAATCATCTCAAGAAATGGTGTGGACTTCCTCATGCCGCCAAACTGGCTTTCATTTACATGCCTAAAGGTCTGGCCATCAAAAGGATAGCTGATTTATATTTAGAAAGCCACACCGTTGCTTACATATCCTCGCGTTTGAAAGGTGATGAGATCGTAAATCACTGCATTGACTCTCAGGGGTTAGATTTCTAAAATATCTAAAATTTGCCAAAAAGTCTGAGGACATCTTTCTCAAAGTAAAATGCCACCACTATCAAATCATGTAAAAATGCTGCCAAAAAGATCATGAACGAAGATGTCTCTAACTTTTGGCACACCCAGGTTAAACCCTTGCTGGTTCAAGGTAGATTTTTAGAGTTATTGTGCACTGAAGCCAAATCATATAATTGGAAAAGTGTTGTATATAACCTGCCAGTTGGTGTTTACAAATTTGTTGTCAATTCCTTATGTGACACCCTTAACAACGAAGTCAATCTGAAACGTTGGGGGGTAAATCCAATAATGACAAACTGTAACCTTTACAAGAACAGGGCCCACCACATTCTTAATCATTGTTCTGTCTCTCTTGACCAGGTCAGATTTACGTGGCGCTACAAATACATTCTGCACTACTTATGTAACGATGATGACCAGTTTCCCATTTTCAAAAGACCCTCAAATTTTGTGTGACCTCCCAGAATTAAAAAAGGTGCAGCTCCACCATTCCACCGTCACGAATCTAATCCCGATCTCTGCGTGTTTTGGGAGAATTCACGGAAACTAGTGGTCATCATCGAACTCACAGTGCTCTTTGAACTCAATCTTGAGAAGCCCACAGAAGAAAATCTGACAAATACGCCGCTATGGTGGCTGATCTTCAGAACAATGATTTTGAGTGTGAGTTGGTCACCCTCGAAATTGGTTGCCGTGGTTACATATCCCCTCACAATCTTGGTAGACTTAAAGGGAAGCGGTCATGGTGATGATTCTAACGAAAATTAAACAGCGCGCGGCGACTATTTGAATCTAAACAAGTTGGACATTGGCGCAGTCTGTAATTGTTCTACGTATGTTTACATGCAAGCGGTATTGTGTGCGACTCTACAACAATCTCTTAACCCAATGTGGACGACGCGCTCAATCAACCATCCTTCATTTGATTGAACGCATTTTCTATCGTATGATGTAAGTGATGTATTAGTTATGAGCTAATGTTTAGCTGGTACAAAATCGTCGTCAGCGGTTTCTTTTCCTCACCATGCGCTATTCCCTTTAAATATACATTTAAACTGTGCAAAAGCCAAACTACATTTAAAACATTCCGGGACAACATCACCAAATTATCTATTCTATCATCTTTCTCAATTTGTCATGCTCACAAGGAACCCACATGGGACAATTATCCAACTCACAACGTGCAATCATAATGTTTTACTGCAGGGCATGTCCCTTTTATATAAATATTTATTTTTAATGTTTTAACGTGTCTGTTTTGTTTTCATTTTCATTGTTGTGTTCAGTATATTTCCTCCATTATCCATGCGTTCGTCCACATTAATGGAGAACTGATCTGGGATTTACATGATCTTGCTCTATTGTGTATCGATTTTGTATGTGTTATATGATGCTAATAATTAAAAGTGATGTGAACTTTTAAAAAAATGAAATCTGTAAAATATTCATAGAAATATTGTGTTTTTTTAAAACATTCCAATGAACCTTAAAAAACCTTAATTATAAAATAAGTTTGAAATATCTTATCATCGAAGTAGGTTTGAACGAGTTTATTTGCAAGTGAGCCAAATTTTTTTTTACACACATGTGGGGTAACTTTGGCCCACTGAAAGACTGGGGGGGGGGGGGGGGGAATATCTAGAAAAACTGAATTTTCCAAACAAAAAGAATCATGTGAGAGGCAAGTTATCAACTATACTTTCAAATATAGTCTAGTTTACAAACAAAAAGTATTTTCCATGCAATGAACAAAAATGAAAATGTAAAAAAGAGGGTCAAAGTATCCCCATTCTACGGTGCCAATTATCGATGACCTGTAAAAAAACCAAAATCGATCCGCAAATGTGGAAATCCTCAAAAATGCTAATTAAACATATCCAGATCAAACTAATGATATTTGATATGAAGACCTACAATCAGTTCGATATATAATTAAACATGCACATTGGCTAATGAATTATTCAAATATCAAATATGTATATCAGGTAAGTTACGCTATTATTTTATGACATGACTATTCCATAAAAGAAATTGACCATGTTTGACAAAGGTATATTGCTCTACTTTTGAATTATAACCATGATAACCATTGATGTGTATCAAATATGCATACATCTCTAATCGCTTGTATGAAACACTTATTGTTTTGAAAATCCAATTATACCATCTTGGAATGTGTACATGTAGTACAAGATATAATCCACTTTAGACGGGTTAGGACGAGAAAGTAAGGACGTAAAGTTGGGACGAGAAACTTGTTTTTATTTCATTTGGCGTAATGATTATTATTTCATGCATTTTGTTATACAGGGTGAGTCAAAATATTGAGGTCCCGATTTCTTAAACCAGTGCAAATACGAAAAATGAATAAATGTTGATATGCACAGCAAGAACGCATTGTTAGCTATAACCTAAATGTTATTTCATTCAAATTGGTTATTCCAAACGACAGATATGCGCATTTGCCCAAATTCTGTGAAATTCAATCTGTTCCAATATTGTCTAAGGGACCACTATGAAAGTAAAAGTTGTTGCTGAATGAGGCGCAAGTCAAACATGTTAAAGGAATAGGTGGACATGTTGATTCCAGTGCCAGACTATACACACATGACACGTAATATAAAAATCCTGCATTTATTGGAATTAGTGCCATCATAAGTTATGAAAACATTATTTTACTTTTTTTGATAAGAGAAAAAGAAAATTTTCGTATTTAAAGAGTGCCTGTATTTGAAGAGCTCTATTCCAAAAGGGATCAACTCCACTTTTTGTCGAAATTGAGTTAGGTGAAGAACGAAATACATCTTTTAAACTTTGTTGTACATCTTGAGCATGTTCGGTAATTTCCGGAAACATAATTAACTATTTTGTAAGCCAAAATGGTAGAAATTGCGCACAAACAGAAGTGTTGCTATTTCAACAAATGTGCCAAATTGTCCAAATTTTCAGTTTTTTCAAGAAAAACCAAAATGTCATCATTTAAAAAGTTGAAGAGGTATTTGAATGCGGTTTTCTGTTTTCAATGTGATTTGATAATGTCTCTCAGTAGTACCTTAATTGCAAATAATGATTGTTTAGTAAAGTGGTTTTTGAAAATTGGTCGAAACAGTTATGTTCTAAAGGGCACTAAATCCACTCGTTTTCGTAAATCAAGAATGACATAGGAAATACAGTGAAAATCAAAAAAATTAAATCAAACCTGTTTTTAAGCTAACACGTATGGTATCTTTCATATGGCAGAAAATTAGCATAATCGAAGAAGTGCAACATCCTTAATTAAAAAACATTGCTTTTCTCCTATTTCACATACGGTATATGGAGTTGATCCCTTTTGGAACATAGCTCTTCATTTATACACAATTCATCATTCATATTGCTTGATTGTTATGCATTTTTTTGATGTATAATGCTATGTCTTATTCTAATCGTTCTCGAGCCAATAAGAGACGTATCAATTATCATTGAGATAATTCTAACAAAATAGCTGTTATCATTTTAAACTAACTTGATTTGAGACTCGGAGAAGAACATATCACATCTCTTTAAATAGTTCTTGCGTTATAACTTAAAGGTAGATGACCCGATCACATTTTCGTAACACAGAATTATTTCAAACATACGGAGATTTTCATATCATATGAAAGCTCGTATTTTTCTCATCATCATACTGAAATTTGACGGCCTTAATCGGTATAATTACGGAGAAATCGATGAAATAACGTCGAATTACCGCGAATGGTGGTTACCACCGATATAGTTTGTGTACTACTCAATGGGTACAGTTCACAGCGTCTTGTGCGTCTAAAATAAGAACCATTAGAGCTATGCAACTCAAACTTTGGAACACAACTTTTTTAAGGATGACCTTTCATGTAGAATAGAAAACTTCAAGTTGAAAATCGGAAATGTGATCGGGTCATCTACCTTTAACAAGTGCGTACTTAAATAATTATTATGAATATGTTCGTGCGATACTGTAAAGCCATATCATCTCAATTTCGATGTCGTTTTAATATCAGAGATTCAAGAACAGTCTCTTAATAACGTCTATTTATCAAAATGTTGTTTTATTCATATGAAATGTTAACAAGTAAATCAGATAAATAAAGGTAAAAGTTTATTGTGTTGTATGCATTGGTAACATCCGCCAACCTGGCTTTATTCCTGTATACTTGAAACACTTTGGAGGGTGCGTTTTTTTTTGTAAATATGTTGTAATTAAGGCGTGTAATTAGTTATTGTCTCGAAAACTTTAACAAGTATGAAGAAGTTGTCTACTACCTTATAATCAACAAAGACACTGACCAAATATTCATAAAGAAAGTAGTTTTCCTGGTGTTTTTCTCAAACGGGACCTGAATATTTTGACTCACGCTGTATTATTTTTAAGACAATCAAGCCAGGAACATTGTCATGGGTGGCCTAAACAATTTGCGGTTTTCATCAATGTGTAAATTTATAATAAAATCGTCAGTCCGGTTGATGTGTAGGTCTATTATATGAACATAGTAAAAGCATGCATGCGGTATTATAGGCCTATACGA
This sequence comes from Ophiura sarsii, assembly GCA_035610835.1. NCBI lineage: Eukaryota > Metazoa > Echinodermata > Ophiuroidea > Amphilepidida > Ophiuridae > Ophiura > Ophiura sarsii. The sequence continues at coordinate 55,912,884 of CM069454.1, forward strand.
AAATCGCTATTAGATTCAATTAGCAAATATTTTCTTTTAAGATAATTATGTATACTATTTTTTATTCAGATATTCCAACTCTGTATATTATATCATCATAGGTCGACGGGTCTGATCGAAATCAGGATACAAATTATGTGTAAAGTTGAATACCAATTACCTGCTTTAAAATCTCATTATATTATGGAACATCCGAAATTCTAGAATTGTGCTGTTTACGTCTCAAATTAGTTTCGGAGAAGAACGGTGGTGATAAACTTATTTTTAAAGGCCTTTATTTCAATCCTATCCTGCAACCTTTTCTAATTAAAGAAGTTTTGAAAATGAAAAACAACAAGGGATATTTTGGAGTAATGAAGCGTGTTAGTTTGTGTTTAGTATAGCGTTTCCAGGTAACGCTCCATCAGTGTTTATTATAACAAAAAGCCATCGAATACAAAAGTTCTTTGAGCGGATGTTTATTATGAGCGGAAGAAATTACAATAGATAATCATTTATAATTTATGTCACACTCTTTATATTTACCGTCTGATCCTCTTATCGATAGCCAGCTATCGTTTAAATATTCATTACGTCAGTTCATGGTCAGTTGCCCAAGCGCCGGCTCCACTTAAAGGGGAATTAAGAGATGTGGTGGAGAAGAACATATCACATATCTTTAAATAGTTCTTGCGTACAAAATTAATTATTATGAATATGTTTGTGCGATACTGTTAAGTCATAGAACATCTCAATATTTCGATGTCGTTTTAATATCAGAGATTCAACAACAATATCTCATTATCAAAAATTGTGGTTTATTTATATAAAATGTTAACAGGTAAATCAGATAAATAAAGGTAAAAGTTTGTTGTGTTGTGTGCTACTGCAGTGGTAACATTCGCCAACTTGGCTTTATGATTCCTGTATACTTGGAACACTTTGGAGTGTGCGGTTTTTTTGTAAATATGCTGTAATTATGGCGTGTAATTAGTTATTGTCTCGAAAACTTTAACAAGTATAAAGAAGTGTGTCTACTACCTTGTAATAAACAACGACACTGACCAAATATTGATTGGAAGTAGTTTTTTCAAACGGGACCTGATTAATTTGGCTCACGTGTATTATTTCTAAGACACTCATCAAGCCATGAACATTGTCACGCGTGGCCTATACAATTTGCGGATTTCATCAATATGTAAATTTAAAATAAAATTGTCAGTACGGTTGATGTGTATTAGATTCAATTAGCAAATATTTTCTTTTAAGATAATTACGTATACTATGGTTTATTCAGATATGTCAACTCTGTATATTATATCATCATAGGTCGACGGGTCTGATCGAAATCAGGATACAAATTATGAATAAAGTTGAATACAAATTACCTGCTTTTTAAAAACTCATTATATTTTGGAACAACCGAAATTCTAGAATTGCGCCGTTTACGTTTCAAATTAGTTTCGGAGAAGAACGGTGGTGATAAACTTATTTTTAAAGGCCTTTATTTCAATCTTATCCTGCAAGCTTTTCTTATAAAAGAAGTTTTGAAAATGGAAAACAAATAGGATATTTTGGAGTAATGAAGCGTGTCAGTTTGTGTTTAGCGTTTACAGGCAACGCTCCATCAGTGAGTGTTCATTATAACAAAAAGCCATCGAATACATAAGTGCTTTAAGCGGATGTTTATTATGAGCGGAAGAAATTACAATAGATGATAATTTATAATTTATGTCACACTCTTTATATTTACCGTCTGATTCTCTTATCAATAACCAGCTATCGTTTAAATATTCATTACGTCTGTTGCCCAAGCCCAAGCATCGGATTCACTTAATAATATTTTTCTTAAATTGCACGCATTATGCACAAGTATTCTTAAAATCGAGATAAGTCAATTACCCTAATGGCATTACACGAGCTGTTTCATTCAAAGTAATCGACTTGGCAATCAGTCAGGCCTATAATATTTATGGTTGATACAACTTTTACTTAAATTAGTTGGGTGTTTTTAACTCGTAACCCTATTGTGACGAACATAATGATAATCTAGATGTCGCGGTTTGTTGTTTGCGTTCGTTAAATGACTCAATAGGATCCTATCGGAACCGTACACTGCAAAAACTGTGGTGTTATTAAACACCAGTACGGATTCACTATAGGACCACACCACCTGGTGTTAAAATGACACCATCACTAGTGTTACAACGTTGGTGTTAAATATAACACCAATGGGTGTTATTACAACACCAGTAACAATTTTACACCTTCTGGTGTTAAAACATTAAAAACTTTACACCTTCTGGTGTTAAAATATTATTTTTTTTACACCTTCTGGTGTTAAAATATTAATGTTAGATAAGTTGAAGTATTTTAAATATAAAATACTTGCAAATAACATATTTCACTGTTCAACAGTTCAAATTTATTAAAACTTGAACGTTTTTGTGAATTAATGTTCTTACTTGCCATTTAATTATGGAATGGTGCATGTTGCAGATCGAATCACTAGATCAAATGTATAAATATACAATCCAAAGTGTTAAAAAACCAATATAACCCACCCCGTGCGCATGTGAGGAATAGTGACACCCATGGGAGTTATTCTTACACCAAGTTTAACATAAGAAATTTAACACCATGAGAAGTGTTACATCAGTTATTCCTATGGTGTTGACCTAACACCAACATTAACACCAGGAGCGTAACACCGGCTCAGTGTTGCAGTTTAACACCGGAGTGTTTGCAGTGTATAATACGACGTGCGGGTTAAGTTGGTGTATAACGCATCATGAAAGTAGCACAGATGAAATTTGTCAGTGTGCATTTTATAGATATACATTAGAATTGTATGGAATGGATTTGTTATATTATGTAGAAAGATGTGGGGGGGGGGGGGGGGGGGGGGTATTGTCTAAAAACTGTCTACCCCACCCTGGATATCTAATGGTGCGACTATAACTTCTCAACTTAAATTATTACATCAAGTAATCTCCTCTTGTTTAAAGATACATAATACAACTATTATAATTGCACCCTCTTCTTCTCATTACTCTGTAAGTAAACAAATACAATACCCTCGGGAGCTATCATGTCCATACATTTGACTGGTTTCTGTCCACTACAGCCCCGACTATACACAGGGATACCAAGAACCTTGGTATAGTTCAGCGACACCTTGATGCTCACTTTGACTTTGAAAAGCTAAAGTTGACAGGCAAAACCTGCAGTTTGTTATAGTCTGTATGTAAGAATGGGGATCATTACATGTTTAACTCCAGTTGAAAGGTGGAGGAGCGAATAATCTCAAAGAGGGTTTAAAAAAATAAAACTCAAACTAAGTAATGAATGTCTGAAGTATTTTTTGAGCAATTTCTGATTTGATCCGGGAAGCAATTGGTTGGCCCATCAGAGCTCTCAGTAAAGAGTTACCAGTTTGATTTGTTATCACTCAGTGCATTAACTTTGTTGATGTCTGTTGGGCTATTGTTCACATTTGCTGTTTATATACACAAAAACCCAGTTACTCTTTTGGTGCGTTCGATTACTGGATCGCTAGACCAGGTATGGCGCTGGTCTAGCGATCCAGAGGTCCCAGGTTCAAATCCTGGATGGTCAGTGGAATGTTTCACTGACTATCATTGTGTGGTGTTAAGAAGAAATAATTTACTCAAACAGACATCAGATGTCTGTCTGTGTATATGACCATATTTCTGCGACCCATGATTTCTTTCTGAGAACCCCACTTTGAGTCCCCACACGGATTTCATAGCCCTGGACCCTGGTAAAAATGGAGCGCACCCAGAGAACTGGTCTTTCGTTGCCTAATTTAGGTCTGTCATTATAGTCATTACAAACTCCTTCTCATATTTCATGTAAAACATACAACAAATTAAACGCAAACAATTCTTTTTTGAACTTACCCCATAGAAGTAAAAGCACTACTTCACATTTGTAATTTAATACAAAGCATAGTTTTGAGACCAACATGATGTTATATGATGTCGAATATAAAAGCCAGCCGTAAAGAAGATAATATGTAAAGAGTGTTGAATTGTCAAAAGCCAAGAATCCCGCTACGCAACGCGCAATAATATTAGTTCAGCCTCCGTTGGAACGCCGTAACCAGGTGAATGGCGCCGCGATATTTATGAATTGTAAGGTTGTCAAAAGCCAAGATTCCCGCTACGGGCTCAATACAATAATGTTCAGCCTTCGTTGGAACGCCGTGACCATTACCATAAATGGCAAGAGATAGACCTGCTGCATCATATAAATAGACTGTATGCTGTGATACAACTTTGTAAAACAATATTGACCCTTCTTTGATAAATTTTGTTCGATTAATTGTGTAAAAGACTGTATGCTGTGATACAACTTTTTAAAACAATTTTGACCCTTTGATAAGTTTTTGTTCAATTAATTGTGTAATTAAAGGTTAGTGATAATGGATACATGTAGGCATCCAACCGTGTTTTGAGTTTTTCAAAGTTTCATGAAGAAAAAGCCTGCAACTTTTGATAGTGCAAAGCTTAAAATTAAATTTGTGCTAACATCTCCAATGATACTTTCTGATTTCAATGCTGTTACTTGCTTTTATTTTACATACACTTATTATATGGGGCAATTATAAACAGCGTCTTTTAACTGATCTCATGCTACCCCTTTAATTTGCAAGCATTATTTCAGCATGTACAGGCAGTAAGGTTAACAAGCGCAAGCTATACTACAGATTCACCAAAGAAGATCTGCTGAGGGTTCACAAATGCGCAAATAAGCAAATGACTTCATTTGACTTCAAGTAATTTTACAGTGCACCCGGTGAGCATCATAACATGTGCTCACTGCTGTAGCAAACCTACTCATTTGGATAAAGGGCATACCTGTATGGACTAGTTCATTTAATGGTAAGAGGGGTGGTATTCAGCTTTGCTTGTGTGCTCAGAACTGAACAGTAGCTAACAGTGTCCGTCCGTGACAAAATTTGTGTCCGTCCGTGACAACTTTTAATTAAAGATTTAACTAATTTATGCCTGCCCTAATTAATTAATACTCCTGCATGAGAAAGAATACATATAAGGGAGATACTTCACTATGTTTTTATTTTTTTACTTTGTCCTCGAAATTAGTAAAAAAACTTTTAACCTTTTTTTGTGTCACGGACGGACAGCAAAACATCAAAATGTTAACGCAAGTCTAGCGATATAACTTCCCCACAACTTTTTTCCCAAATATTTATCTTATTTGATGAAAAAGTGTGTCAGCTATCAACATTACATCACAAAACTCTGAAAATGTAACATTAACATAAAAATATAGCATGATGAACTTGAACTAAAATGTCCGTCCGTGACGCATCTTGTTTTCACCCCTTGGACAATAATGGACTGTTCCGCGAACGTACCGCATTTTAATTTTTTTTAAATGCAGTTTCAGATAGCCTAGATATTGTCCAACATTGTGAGGTACCTATCAATATCAAAATCAGAAATTTATTTTTTCATAACCATGTTAACCTTTAACCGATCAGCCTCAGCTTCTGATTTGTACGGAACGTCCACGTCCAGGTCAGGTCGTCATATATGGGAGCTTTCAATTTGCACGACAGATGAATCTAGGACGGTTGAATGACATTTTGAGTTTGAGTCATGTCGCATGCATCAACTTTGTCATCCGTCACCGTCAGTCCTCTAAATATGCTAAACCAAATGCTACAATTTAAATACAGAACCAACACGTAAACCGTAAAGGGCAAAAGGCCAAAGCCAAAAGGGCCTAACAAAACAACCGTCGTGGTGACGACGGCTGCGTTTTGTGTTTTACCGTCGTAAAAACGTCCGTCGTGCAAATCGAAAGCTCCCTACTGTAACGAAAATGGGCCCTCGGTTCTGAAAATCCCAAGTGCAAACATTCATTCGTGACCGTGTTAATCATTCCGTGCAGGTGTCCGAATTGTCCAGCCCTGGCAAATTTGCCAGTGCACTGGCAAATATGCCCGCTAAGTGGGCATATTTGCCAGTATTTACAGTTAATCCAAAAGTAGCGCTTCCACACAAAAAATGGCATATTCTACCCTTCATATATCAATTGTTTAACTCAATACCTAAATATTTCGTGTCACTTCAAAATATTCTTGGTTGCGTTTTGCCAGAAAAATGACGAAATTTCAGTCATTTTGTGGCAAGTGGACATTTTGCCAGTATTTACAGTTAATCCAAAAGTAGCGCTTCCACACACAAAATGGCATCTTCTATCCTTCATATATCGATAGCTGAACTTGATACCAAAAATAGTTTGCGTCGCTTCAAACAATTCATGGTACGTTTTACGAGAAAAAAGATGCAATTTCAGTCATTTTGGCAAAACCTAAATTTTTGAATTTCATTTTCAAGCTTTCATTGAAAGTGCACTATTACATTAACAAACAGGAATCCTCTACTCTTAGGCCAAAAAAAAATGGGGTTGACATGCTCTTTCCGACCGACCGACCCAATTTTTGGAAATCTAGGGTCGCTATAGCCTATATATATTTTTTCCAAAGAAAAAAAAATCAAAATGAAAAGCAATACACATTTAAGGACAGATGAACAGTGCTTTTGAGTAGTATCTGCTCGTTTACAAATCAACACATCACACCACAAACACCAACACAAAAAATCAACAAAAAACATCTTTAAAACGTGTTTTTGTGTAGTATCTCCCTGTTTTAAATTTTTCACCAAAAATAAAAATAAAAATAAAAAAAAAAATAAAAATCAGACCGTCCGACCCAGACTCTGGCCCTGAAAGGGCAAGTCAACTTTTGTATTGGCCTTATTGTGTACTTATTGGTGTACACACACAATCCCCTCCCCACCACAACCCCTCCCACCCCACTCCCCCAACCACACCGTACTCCACCTTCCCACATGGCCCCTCCACATCTTACCACCCCACAACTCCCCCCCCACCCACCCCTGCCCCACCCCTACCACCCATCCCACACATCCCTCCACTCAACCTCACACCCCACCCTCCACCCATCACCACACCACCCACACCCCCCCTCCCACCCACCACAAACCCCCACCCCCACCCCCCACCACATCCCCCCCCCCCCACCACCACACCACCCTACCCCTAGGCCACCCTTCCCACCCATGCATCCACGCACCCCCCCCCCCCCCCCCCACCCACCACACCCTCTCCCAGGGCAATCCATTCCCTTCTCGAACACAACCCCTGCCCACCACTCACTACCCCTCCCCACCACACACCCTCACCAGTCACCATCACACCCCCTCCCAACCACATATACCACCCCATTACTAACCCCTTCCCAATCACAAACACCCTCCCTATACCCTGCTCCCACACCAACCCCCCCATTACAAAAATCACAGGTATCGATTATCGTTCTGCGCCGCCCATCACTACAAAACTTTTTACAATAGACAAAACTTTTGCTTGATGCTGAATGGATGTTTCTGACACACCCCTTGTATTTCATTGGCCACAAGTAGGCCCTACTCATTTAGGCTAGTGGATCAACCCAGATATAGTGCTGGGAGATATCAAGCCTCTCAGTCTCAAACCAAAAATCACACATGTTCTTATCTCTTAAACAAGTATCAGAATTTGCTTAATTCAACAGAAAATGAAACTTAAACCTTTCCCCAGCAGATTTTACTCAGTTGGAACAATTATTTTGTGTTTCAAACATGTAAAATAGCGAATTTATTACGCATTTGTCTTGGTGGGAGAATGTGGCCACTAAGTCGGTGGGCAAATTTGTCCACCTGCAAGAACTGTAATGCACGGCGAGTCTGCCGAATTTCATTCCTAGCAGGTGGCCGAATTCCCCAGCCCTGGCAAATTTGCCAGTGCACTGGCAAATATGGCCGCTAAGTGGGCATATTTGCCAGTATTTACAATTAATCCAAAAGTAGCGCTTCCACACAAAAATGGCATTCTACCTTTCATATATCAATTGTTTAATTCAATACCTAAATATTTCGTGTCGCTTCAACAAAATTCTTGGTTGCGTTTTGCCAGAAAAATGTTGTGGCAAGTAGACATTTTTCCTGTATTACAGTTAATCCAAAAGTAGCGCCTCACACACGCAAAATGGCATCTTCTATCCTTCCTATATCGATATCTGAACTCTATACCAAAATATTTAGTGCCGCTTGAAAAAATTGGGTTGCATTTTACCAGAAAAATGATGCAATTTCAGTCATTTTTGGCCAAAATATTTGTAATGTTGTAATATCATTTTCAAACTTTCATTGAAAG
>CM069454.1:55921236-55965999 GCA_035610835.1 Ophiura sarsii
ATATAAATATGGTTCAATGAAATTAATCATGATTTTAGCTCTCAAGCTTAGCTACATACAGCGGAGGAGGATAATTGATAACTGTTTCGCTTTCGTTCTGATGTGTTCACAGCCAGAAAGAGATTTTGTATTGTTACTACAATGTATGCGCACATTTGAATAATATATTACACTTTTAGACATCGTTTATTATTTAGGGTAGGATTTGACAACCTTTCTATTGTGTTTGTATTTTCAAACTACAAGTCCCATGAATAGGTTGACCTATCCCAAGTAATATTTAAAGGTGATTTAAGTTCAACTCAGTTCATGATGACCGTTTAATCTATCACTTATTGACAGCTTCAGCCCGTGATATATATTTGAGTAGATTTTATATTACTATCAGTAAGATAAAGAAATTGTTATACATACTCGTGGTTAACGCCACTCGTGTGATAACCGCTCTACATAATCATACAAACGATTAGTTCGCAAAAGTTACTCACGGGGTGAAATAGACGTTATCAAATGTTCTCGTGATCACCTTCCCGAAAAATCTCCGATATTTTCCGAACGGTAGGCCTTTTTGAAGAAAATAAACCTGGTTTCCACGCGGCTATTTGTTTTACCAATACAAAACAGACTTCAGAAATCCTTCCCATTTCCCATCTCTTTCGATTACTGAACCGATACTATGAATGTTTGTAATTATTGTAATGCATTTATCATGGTGATTCCAAATATGGTATTTAAATTCAATAATTTTGACATTTTTGAAACATTTTGTGAAATTTTGGAATGTCGTCTGTAAATGATGAGACCGTGTGCTGCGGGGAAAGTGTTAAAGATGACAGGCACTAACTGATCGATATGGTGGCGTTATTTGCTTCCGCTGTAGTTGTACGGGTAGTGTCCATTCGTGTGATAATTGTCGCCCGTTTTGAAATTAACTTCGGACCACCGACTAAGCCGCAATATCTGTCAAATACAAGAGATAAATGTCGACAATGTGTGAATTATCACTAATTTCATCAATAGTTTTTGCACAAGAATACGCGTGAATGATTTATTAAAATCCAATACAAATTAAACGAGATGGAGGATTCACAAAAACACGCGCAACAAACAGTTAGGTAATACAAAACGTAAGAAGCGAAACATCAACCAGGAAAAGTGTATATTAGGCCTCAGATACTGGTATAGTAATATTGGAACATAACAGTTCGCAGTATAGCTCGATATTGGTTCGATTTTACAGTTCCCGTATCGGCTGATTTAAAACTACACGATCTGCACGTCAGCTTGAACCGGGCACGGTTGAGTAATCATTCAAGGCGTACGATTGGTGCCCGAGTTTAGTTAAACGCGCGTTAAACTACCCCATACCCATTTTTAAAATTGGACACCTTTCAGTGAGTTTGAAGAGTCTTTAAGTTAAACACATTTTTGAGAATTGCGTTTAGAGTCAAAGTTAAACGCGCGTTTAGCTTAAAACCGCGTTCAAATACGTACGAGAATACGGCCCCAAATATTTGTTTTAAAACGATAATTGCATTTATTCATATAAAATATTGTTTATAACCAACCTTTTTATCTTTGCCAAAACAAAGGGAAAAATAAAATTAATGTTTTTATTATTGTTTTCCAATTTATGTAGTTCTAATTTTTTTTACCTTTCTGACATAAATATGCCTGCCGATAACCACAAGGAAGGTCATTCCATTCGAAATTCCTGTTGGGCCACATTTCCACACATGATTCATGGATTCCGCCATCAGAGACTGTTGGCTGTAATGAATACCAATTACTGGTATAAGACAAATAACATAAAAGTTACTAATTTGTTTAAATTATACATCACTCAGTTCCATTGTCTTTTACTATTTGTTAAATGTAGTTAGAGAACCGGCCTGCAGACTAGCCCGAGGGTTGAGGAGAGCGATCGCGACGGAGGTCAATAAATGCGTTATTAAATCATGCTAATACGCTTCATGTAATTGGGAGGGGGTGTATTGATATCAAATCAAAAGTCAGCCATTAGTTTGTATGCTCTACTTAACCATACACTAGATCGTTCCTATAGTGATCGCGTGAGGCCGTGTAAGCGACTGTTATTTACGTTAGCAAAATGTCTAAAATTCGCAAATGTTCGGACTTGCAACTGTAAAAACATGTGAAAACTTGCATTGTGTGTAAATATGATAACATGATTATGCAAAGGAATCCCTTGGGCAAACATTCTGTTCGATGGAACCATTTCAAGGAGACACAAAAAGGGTTATTATTTTGACCGTTTTGGTGATGTGCAATCCGAAATTTGGTGATTTTTTGTTTTTTGTTGTCAACGGCATGTGACGTCATTCCGGGCCGACCTATATGAATACGATTGTAAGCAATATTCATGATATTAACTCGTGTAGGCTTGCAAAAAGTACAAAATCAACTCTGGGAGAAACTTAGATTCTCCGTTTAGTCCTTTATATTGAAGATCTCTGAGTTATTTTGAAAACAAATGACTTAGGGGAAGGCTATAGGCTTGTCCTGATCTGGCTCTGGCTAATCAGACGGCATATTTTTTCATATAAAATCAGGTACTTGTTTATATAGTCTGTGAAAGAGATATCTGAAATTTAGAACGTTTATATTTTACTGATATATACGTTTTGTCTCTTAGAATTGGCGAAATGTTAAGCACTTTGGAGATATTTTGCCGTTTTTCAACCGTTTCCGTCACACTAAACATGCTAAACAGTCAGCTGTAGAACGGGGCCCGGGCATGTATGAGTTTGTTATCATATAATTTTGATTGGGGAGAGATGAGTACGTCTTCAACAAAACATGATGCACGAGTATATACTCCCGGGCAATTTTGTTTAACAAATACAACATGATTTGAGGGAAAGTGGTGCAAACTATTGGTTCCAAACTACAATTACGTTATACATTGCACCGAATTGCACTACTTCCCCGAAATGAAAAAAAGTTTATCACCTCATACATTGTACACATTTCATTGCCTAAAGTAAATTGAAAATTGAAAAAAAACCCACAAAAAACGCAGCTCCACGAATTGGTAGACCTTTTTATTACCAATAATTTCCAAACTTGTTATTCTTGTTGTCAAATGTTAGTGATTTAATAACATTTAGCAAATGTTTTAGAAAAATAAATGACTTTTGCAGTTTTCCCATAGGGGAAGGCTAGACTTGTCCTGATCTGGCTTTGGATAAATGAGTCAGCATATTTCTCATATCGAATCAGATACTTTTATTGTTTATAGTCTGTGAAAGAGATATTTGAAATTTAGAACGTTTATTTGACTGATATGTACGTTTGTGTCTCTTAGAATTGGCGAAATGATAAGAACTTTGGAGATATTTTGCTGTTTTCAACCGTTTCCGTCACACTAAACATGCTAAATGGACATTCGGTATTGACTGCAACTCCAGAAGAGTACAATCAATAGTCAGACCAATTTACTATGAGATCCAAAGCTACAATTATGGAATATTTCATTTGTTTTAAATGATAGTAAAGTTATGAAGGGGATAATAATAATAATAATAATAATAATAATAATAATAATAATAATAATGTGGATTTATAGTGCGCACAAATCTACCAAAATGGTGCTCGAGGCACGTTACAAAAAAAAATCTTACATTACAACATACATTTTCATGCACAACTTAATATACAATAATTTAACTTATACAACTTAATAGCATAATAATGATGTCAATAATAACATCATAATTATACCAAATTGAAAGAAAAAAAATATAAATGGCAAAAAACACATTAGTAAAACCCATCCTGTGTCAAATGAGTTTTTAAAGATGTCTTGAACTATGCCAGGGATGTGCTTGATCTAACATGAATTGGTAAGGCGTTCCAAAGATATGGCGCTGCAATTGAAAATGCTCTGCCCCCCCCCCCCCCCCGAGCATTTGGAACGAGGTTCACACAGAAGTGACTTTGTCGATGGAATGGAGTGTACGGGGAGGTATGTATGGTTTAAGAAGACATGTGATATACTGTGGTGCGATATCATTTAAACTTTTTAAAGCCTTAAAATCAATGAGCAACAGTTTGTATACTATTCTATGGCACGCCGTTTGGGTCAAAATTAACATTGTTTTTGTATATCAATTTGTGTTTTACATAGTTTTTTTTGTACATCAATTTGTGTTTTACATGTGGTTTCTTTTAAATATCAATTTGTGTTTTATACATGTTTTTTTTTTGTATATCAATTTGTGTTTATATGTATAGTTTTTTGTACATTATGTGTTTTATCTTTTTTTTTATATCAATTTGTGTTTATATGTGTTGTTTTGTATAGCAATTTGTGTTTTTACGTGTCGTTTTTTGTATATCAATTTGTGTTTTGACGTGTCGATTTTTGATAAACGCAAAACGACTGGTAAATTAGTTTAAACAAACACAAAATCGTATAGACACCGCAAAACGACCGGCACAGTAGTGTATACAAACACAAAATGATATAAACACAGAATGATATCAACACAAAACGGTCGACACAAAACGATCGACACAAACTTACTTGCCAAAGAGGTCAAAATCAACGTGACTAGAGTTACGAGCTGTAAATAACAGCAGTCCGCAAAATCACAGAATTTAAATTATGTGGGTAAAATATTTTTGTTCTCGAACTTTTGAGTTGAATAAGCCTATGTTTGTGAATCAGAATGGCGAGGTTGAGTAGCGGTAGACCAGAAGGGCGGTGCAACCACACTGAAAGCCAAACTGGAGTCAGGGTTACTCTATAAAGGGAGTCCAGCCTACATGTGACTCTATGTCAATATTGACTCTGTTTGGAGAGTCGCATGACTCCCTTGGAGAGTCAACATTTACTGACTCCTTTGGAGAGTCATGATGCATGACTCTTCAAGGGAGTCTTGTGACTCTTCAAATGGAGTCAATATTGACATAGAGTCACATGTAGGCTGGACTCCCTTTATAGAGTAATAATGACTCCAACTGGCTAAATAGAGTCACCGTGACTCCAGGTAGGAATAAGAATAAGACACTGAGAACTGGGGGGGGGGGGGGGGGGGGGGGGCTTAAGGGTAATTGGCTCTTTGATGTTTATGTTCTTGCTCAATGTATATGCATTTACTTAGTGAGCAATCACTTCCCTTCCTTAATACCAGTGAGAAATATGCATATATCAATATACATTCAACGGTGTTAAATTTACGTATCGACTTAAATCAAATAAATTAATAGGTTTTAATAGGTTTTAATAAATAAAAGGTGCAAATTAGCTCATTAGCATAATTGAAATGGTATACACAAGCACCGGTGCTAATTTTTGTACCATTGCAATTATGCTAATGAGCGATTTGCGCATTTTACTCGGCTAATGTAAGACCAAGTAAAATATGCAAATTAGCTCCAGAGAGTCAGGATGACTCCTTTGGAGAGTCATGGGCGATGACTCTTTCCGACGGCTAGGATGACTCCTTTGGAGAGTCAGGATGACTCCTTTGGAGAATCAGGATGACTCCTTTGAAGAGTCAGGATGACTCCTTTGGAGAGTCATGGCCGATGACTCTTTCCGACGGCTAGAATGACTCCTTTGGGGAGTCAGGACGACTCCTTTGGAGAGTCAGGATGACTCCTTTGAAGAGTCAGGATGACTTCTTTGGAGAGTCTGGATGACTCCTTTGGAGAGTCAGGATGACTCCTTTGGAGAGTCATGGCCGATTTACTCCATTTCAAGAGTCACTTGACTCCAGTTTGGCTTTCAGTGCATGTGAATTTTGTGATAGGGGGTATGGTGTGAGGTGGGGGTAGGGAGGGTGTTTGTGATGTGATGGGGATGGTATTTGCGGTTGGGGAGGGGTTAGTGGTGGGGGTTGTGGTGGAGGGCAAGGGTTTGTGGTGGGGAAGGGGAATGGTGGCGTGGATGCATTGGGTGGGGAAGGGTTAGCATATAGGGTGGTGGGAAGGGTGTGTGGGGCAGGGGTTTTGTGGTGGAGGGTTTTTGTGAATGGGAGGGGAGGGTGTTGTGGTGGGGAGGGTGTTGTGGTGGGGAAGGGGTGGGGGATTGTGACGGTTAAGGGGTTGTGGTAGCATGGGGTGGGGGAGGGGTTTTGTGAGTTGGAGGGTGGGAAGGGGATGGGGTTTGGGATGAGGGGTTGTGATGGGGTGGGGGTTGTGGATGAATGGGGTGGGGAGGGTATGCCTATGGGTGGGGTGGGTAGAGTCTTTGTGGTTGGAGAGGGGTTTTGTGTTGGGGAGGGTTTTGTGGTGGGGAAGGGGAGAGGGTTTGTGGTGGTGAAGGGGGATGGTGGCGTGGATGCCGGGTAAGGGTTGGCCTAGGGGTGAGGTGGGAAGGGTGTTAAATTTGTGGTGGTGGGGGGTTTGTGGTGGAAGGTTTTTGTGAATGGGAGGGGAGGGGTTGTAATGGAGATGGGAAGGGGTGGGGGTTTCTGAGAAAAAGTAATTTATCAAGATTGAATTTACGAACTTTTGCCGAATACCGTAGTTCAAAATGACGCGTTTGCGTGAAAAATAACTTTTTGCGGTGTCGGATTTTGAACTTAAAAATTCGACTTCGTATAATCATTTATGTTCGTTTCTACTGTTATTATCTTTCTTTATTAACTGAGGGGCAACTGATACTGGTAATTTGTTCTTGTGTTGATTTTCGTGACATCTTGGTGGGGATGTTTTGTTGTCGATCGTCTGTTTGGGGATACCCCCTTCGCTTTGTTATTGCGGACATGGTTGAAATCACCTAGGGGAATCCCTTACTGGAAAATACATATTTCGCTCAACAAACAAACTTGTAAACTTCGATCGATGTTTTTGAGGGGGAAAAACGCCGTGTGGGGAGGGGTTGTGGTGGGGAAGGGGTGGGGGATTGAGATGGTAAATGGGTTGTGGTAGCATAGGGTTGGGGAGGGGTTATGTGAATTGGAGGGGAGGGGTTTGTGGTGGAGATGGGAAGGGGAGGGGTTTGGGGTGGGGAGGATGGTTGTGGTGGCATGGATGCATGGGGTGGGGAGGGCATGCCTATGGGTGAGGTGGGTAGAGTGTTTGTGGTTGGAGAGGGGTTTTGTGTTGGGGGAGGCATTTTGTGAATGGGAGGGGAGGAGTTTGTGTCGGTAATCGGGACCTCTACTCTACCCCCCCCCCCCCCCCCCCCATTCAAAAGGGTCTGGGGACGCCCCTGCTAGTTAGCATTGATCACATCATGGATTATAGGGGGAATCCTTCGTTTTAAAAGTTGGCAGTATTTATTATTTGACCACATTAGCAATGCTGGTTCTATTCTATCGTGTTCATAAAAAATCAGCGAGATTTACTTCGATTTGCTTCCCCTGGGACGATGATCAATAGTTGTACCATTTTTTACCCATTTCTACGAACCATACACCAAACGCATTTAAGGATTTAGTGTAGTGCTCCCTCTCTTGACGACTTGGGAGCACCACACCAAATATCTTTCTCATTGAAATACGTGTAAAAGTGCCATATTTCAAGACACCTTTTTTACCCTCCGGTTACATTTATGGCATACTTGTCACCTATGACCATTTTCAGTAACATCTCAACTTTAATTTAAGCCTTGTTTCATGAGGGGTTATTAACCTAAATTTCCCGCTACGGACCTGCACACAGCGCCCTCACTTTTTCTGGCATACCTGTTCACCATTTAGGCAAGCGCTTATGCCCTGGGCACTATTTAGGTCGATAAATTAAAAATATCGTATTTTATCATTGTAGGTGCAACGGATAGGTCCCATTCGTTCATTTAAATACAAACATACCATCCCCGGAGAAACAAATTGCCCGAAAACCTCACATTTACAAGTCTAGTCTTCGTGCTTTTCCGGAACTACTACAGGATTACACGAATTGCGCATTGATTTGGTGCAGTGCTCCCTTGACGGAGCATGATGATATTCACAGCACGTAGGACTGCTCACGTGATTTCTGACTCATTTCGCGTAATCGGTTTGTGTTGTGTATATGTTTTTGTGTTTGTATCCCGTTGCGTTGTACACATGCCGTTGCGTTGTACACATGTCGCAGTTTGCTTGAACTAATTTTCCAAGGCTGTTTTCATTGTGTGTTTTCAGATAGTGTTCTATTGGTATTGATATACAAAACAAAATGACACATATAAACACAAATTAATATACAAAAAATAGGTAAAAACACATAATAATGTACAAAAAACGATACATATAAACACAAATTGATATACAAAAAAAAATGTATAGAACACAAATAGATATTTAAAAAAACACACATGTGAAACACAAATTGATATACAAAAAAAAAAAAATGTAAAACACAAATTGATATATACAAAAAAATAATGTAAAACTCAAATTGATATACAAAAACAATGTTAATTTTGACCCAAACGGCGTGCCATACTATTCTGTAACCGACCGGCAGCCAATGTACTGTCGTAACTTCTTTAAAAAACGGGCGTGATGTGAGATCTTTTCCTAGTTAGAGTGACCAAGCGCGCGGCGTTGTTCTGAATACGCTGAAGACATGCAATATGATCTTGAGGAAGGCCAAACAAGAGGGAGTTGCCCTTATCAAGCCGGGAGGTTACAAAACTGTGAACAATTTGTTCAGTGGCATGAGGATTTAAGTACTTTCTTAGAACTTATTAAATGACCCTAGTAGAACCCTCTATATAAAATAATTACATAATATATCAGTTCTGTAAGACTCACGTATAGGCTGTGTTTGGTGAGGGTACACCTCCGGATCCATTCCCAACTCTCCCTCCTATCCACGTGAAACCAGGGTCATCACCTGCATCCCAAACATACGTGTGCAGATTGCTGATGGTATTCAGGCCAATGTAGACATCTTCGGTAATGGCGAGCTCCTTGAACCAATCAACTAAAAATGCCTGTAAAGTAAGTGCACAGATAGAAATATCGGGTTCAGGACAATGGTTTGCTTCATGATAAACCTTCGGACCAACCAACAGATTTTCTTCCGGGTGAAGACTATTCTATACTAGCGGCGTACCCTCGCTAGCTGAGTATTATTATCTATATAGATACCTTCATGATTTGTAGCAAAATGGGCATGATAGATAATGAGTTCAAAATTGTAGATCCCTGAATTTTTTTTTTCATTTGAAATAGACTTTGTTCACAGAAATTGAATTTTGTGATATCTTTGAATCTCGGACCCAATTTCAATAACCCCATTTAGGAGGGAAACAATGTTATAGTTACCCCATTTGTTGGAAGTGGCTCTTTTTACTTCAGGCTTTTCTTCCATCTTTTCTAACTTTCATTTCATTCAGCCAGCATACTTATATAGGCTTTTTAAGCCTGGCCCGAGCATTTTCATTTTGCTCGAGCCTGGTCCCTTCAGGACCCACCCAAGCGTGTGTCCGTACGGACTGACGGTTTAAACAAACAAACAAACAAACAAACCTCCCCAAAATGTGTAGTACCAACCCCATACCCCATATAGTGTATACATGGTATAGAAGATAGTGTGCGGTTAGTCGTCAACATGATCAAAGCGTATACAGGCTATTGTGCAATAGCAAGAGGTCTTTGATATTCAGGTGCCCTTAATCCTAATATCGGTGCCACGGCGCCCTTAATAATCCAGAGATCTTAATAAGGCCTACCAAGAAACGCTAAATATTATTAGGTATCCCATAATAAGACATGAAATAACCACTCTGGTATAGGCCCTACCCCATACATCCTTAAAATCCAGTTATCACAGGTACCCTTAATATTCCATACTCCAGCCTTTACTCTACCACATCGGATGCTTGCCGCCTTTACTCTACCACATAACAAACACTACGCTTTGCGCCACTAACGCGTGTTCCGGTATCGCCCGATTACGCGTGCGCCGGCAATCAGCGCCTGACTACGCGTGCGCCGGCAATCGCCTGAATACGCGCGCGCCGACAATCGCCCGATTACGCGAGTTGTGCGCCGGTCATCGCCATGGCGTGCTCAGCGTATACGCGGCGCGTAGCAATAACGTAGCAACGGGCTAAAAAACCTCGAATTTCACGAAATCTAACCCAAATTTAAAAAATCAAACATAAACTGGTTCGTCGTGGGACCATACGCACTCGCACAGAAAATTTGAAGTCAATCGAAGGTGCGGAAAGGGGAGAACATCTCCGTACAAGAATGATTGACTTTTTGTTGTTGTCTCATCATGCCGTTTTCTTGTACTATAGGGTTTGCACTATTGAGCAACGGATGCTTGCCGCCTTTACTCTACCACATCGGATGCTTGCCGCCTTTACTCTACCACATAACAAACACTACGCTTTGCGCCACTAACGCGTGTTCCGGTATCGCCCGATTACGCGTGCGCCGGCAATCAGCGCCTGACTACGCGTGCGCCGGCAATCGCCTGAATACGCGCGCGCCGACAATCGCCCGATTACGCGAGTTGTGCTTTTTTTGTAATGAGCTGACTTCCGGTATGCCGTAGAAGCAAGAACCAGCGACGACAGCGCTGAAGAAAAATTATGTTTTTTTGCCTGAAATATAATTTATTTTAAACTATCATTTGCTGTATCCACTAAGATGAACTGTAAGTTGATGTAGTATGCCAAAAAATTAAACACAGGAAAGTCGGAAAGAAATTTAAACGACAAGGAAGTGACGAGCCTGACGACGAGCCTGCCGAATTTGGTAATCCAGCCGAATTCGGAAACCTCGACACGGAGATGGCTACTGCACAGCAGGTTGCCGACATATTCAAAAGACTTGACAAATTAGACATATTGGATACAATTAATAAACGTCTAATCGACATGGAAAAAGAACTTACGTCTGTAAAAGTAAAGGTGGGAGATCTAGAAAAAGCAAATAACTTTTCTAGTGCTCAAATAGAGACCCTGGAACAAAAGAAAGCCGATAGAACTGCACTTGAAAAACTTGAAGCTCAGGTAGAGGATCTCGCAAATAGATCTAGGAGAAACAATCTTGTTTTTCTAAATGTGCCGGAGAATAAGGAGGCTGAACATAATGGAAAATGTTCTGAGCTCATTAAAGCTATAGTCACTGAAAACCTGAAAATCAATGCTGACGGTTTTATTTTAGACCGTGTGCACCGAACTCCAACACAAATGCCGAATGTCCCCAGAGAAAAGCCCAGGCCTATCCACGTAGCCTTTCACTACTACAGTGACCGGCAATCTGTTCTCCGGGCTGCAAAGAACCTAAAGACTAATCCCTATCCAGCGGCAGATGCAAAGTTCAAGCTAGTGATCATAGAGGATGTAACACCTAAACTTCAAGCTGAAAGGGCTAAACTCTGGAAGCATAGAAAGACACTCCTGCGAGAAAATCCAGGAAGAAAAGTGTACATCAACTATCCTGCAAGTATGAAAATCATCGAGCCGGGTGGAGCAGTGTGGCGTATGGGAGAGAAAGACTTGTAAACAAGTGGAGCAGTGTGGCGTATGGAAGAGAAAGACTTGTAAACAATAAACTTTAACTTTTATTATGTTATTGCTTCAGATTCAGCGCTGACGGAAGCTGTTGAAGAATACGGTTTGAAAAGAAAACAAATCGTATCGCAGGTATTTTTTTTTGCCATCTTCAAGCCTGCACCCTTTTTTATTTATGGTTCTATATAGGTTATTGTTGTGTTTATTTTTGACAATGTTGTTTAAATGTGTGTGTTTGCCAGTAAATTCTAGTGCAAAATATTTTTCAAGAAAATACTTTGGTCATGAAAAATTAGACCTTCCCCCAGATGGATGATGTAAAGATATGCTCGTTGAATGTGAAAGGTTTACGAGATGGCAAAAAACGTTCTGCTGTTTTTACATGGTTGAAGAAAAAAACCTTCACCGTCTATTTTTTACAAGAAACGCATAGTACACAATCTGACTGTCGGAATTGGAATAGCGATTGGGGATCCATCTGTGTATGGAGCCATGGAACTTCACAAAGCAGAGGCTCTGCAATCTTGTTTAACAAGAACTGTGACTTAAAACTATTAAAATGTGTGTGCGACACAGAGGGACGTTATGTGATCATTGATTTTAAAATATCTGATGTTATTTATACAATTGCTAATATTTATGGACCAAATAAGGACTGTCCTGATTTTTATAAGAAGGTTGACAATGAGCTTGATAATTTTCATTGTGTTAATATTATTTATGGTGGAGACTTAAATGGTGTGTTAAACTTATCTTTGGATAAAAAGGGTGGCCGTAGTCATACCAATTTCAAATCACAAAAGGAGATTTTTAATTTAATGGCAAAAAGAGATCTTGTTGACATTTGGCGGTATAATAATCCAGGTAAATTTCAGTATACATGGAAGTCGAATGACAAACCACCAATCATGTGTAGGTTGGATTATTTACTCATAAGTAATGGTTTAAAGGGAAATATTACTAATGTTGATATTAAACACGGTTTAAAATCAGATCATTCACTGGTAACATTAATGACGTGCAGTAAACAGGATAAGCATGGTAAAGGTATGTGGAAATTTAATGTTTCACTTCTGGACGATTTGGATTTTACTAACTTGATTCATAAAACAATTGAAAATGTTAAAATTGATAATGCTAATGCACGTCCTGACATTTTATGGGAAACAATAAAATGTGTTATAAGAGGTGATACAATCAATTATGCCAGCCGGAAACGTAAACAGGCTAAAAGAGTTGAAGAGTGTCTTGAACAAGACATAAATAATCTGGAGATTAAATATGCTGAAAATCCTAGTGAGCTGATTTTAAGAGAAATTGAAATCAAGAAACACAAATTGGATTCAATTTATGATGAAAAAGTTAAAGGTGCAATAATCAGATCCAAGGCAGATTGTACTGAATTTGGTGAAAAGAGTTCAAAATATTTTTTCAATCTTGAAAGGTACCGTGTTAATAATAAGTCAATTACCAAGTTGGTTGATGATGATGGTAATGAGGTTACAGGTACAGAAAATATTCTGAATGAAGAGGTCAAATTCTACTCTACTTTGTATACTTCTCAATGTAATACTGATCTAAGTGCTCAGGAAGGTTTAACACAGCTTGGTCTATCACTGGAAGATATTCCTAAAGTTACTGAGAACAATAAAGACGCATGTGAAGGTATCTTAAATATGCAAGAATGTACTGATGTTGTCAAGGAGATGAAACAAGGTAAAAGTCCTGGGTCTGATGGATATCCAATTGAGTTCTATACATTTTTTTGGGATGTCATTGGGCAAGTTGTTGTTGATTGTTTTAATTACTGTTTTGAGAAGGGTTGCATGACGGATGAGCAATGTAGAGGAGTAATTACTCTTATTCCAAAAGAAGGGAAGGATAATAAATTCTTGAAAAATTGGAGACCCATCAGCCTGCTTAATGTAGATTATAAAGTTGTATCTAAAGTTATTGCAAATCGTTTCAAAAAAGTTCTCAATTCAGTTATTTCACCCGATCAAACTGGTTTTTTGTCAAATCGATATATTGGTGAAAATGTAAGGTTAATACTTGACATTATTGAGTATGTAGATAATGAAAGTCTTCCTGGGTTGCTTCTGTTCTTGGATTTTGAAAAAGCGTATGACAAACTTGAGTGGAAATTTGTTCAAAACTGTTTGGGTATGTTTGGTTTTGGAGGTGATGCAAAAAAATGGGTCACTCTTTTTTACACCAACATCAGAAGTTGTGTTACAAACATGGGCGTTGTCTCAAACTATTTTGATTTATCACGTGGTCTTCGTCAAGGATGCCCCTTAAGTTGTTACATTTTCATAATTTGCGCGGAGGTCTTGGCCATTGCAATCCGTAAAAATAAGTGTATTAAAGGTATTAATATTAAGGGGAATGAGTCTGTTAAGTTAACACAATATGCAGATGATACCACTCTTATCTTGGATGGCTCAAAGGATTCCCTCGTGGAATCCCTTAAGGTTCTTAAATCCTTCAGCAAAATATCTGGTTTAAGTGTAAATTATTCTAAATCATCTGTTCTAAAGATAGGTTCTTTAAAGAATGATGAGACCATATTACATCCAGATGCTAATCTAATCTGGTCTAAGGGCCCTGTCAAATTCTTGGGAGTGAATATTTCTCTGAACAAACAACTACTTTTTGAGTTAAATTATGAGGTCCAGTTTCAGAAATTAAGCAAAATCTTAAACATTTGGTTACAAAGGGGTCTTACCCCTATTGGAAGAGTGTTAGTTATTAAATCTTTAGCTATTTCTCAGCTCACATATTTATTATCTGTTCTACCAAATCCTCCTGATTCATTTTTGAAAAAAATTGAAAAGGTGTTTTTCAAATTTATTTGGAATGGTAAACAAGACAAAATAATATGACTAACATCTATGATTATAAAGATGCTATTAAAATATCATGGGTTAAAAGGTTTGTTGACCCTAATAATGAGGGCAAGTGGAAGATTTTGTTTGATAATGAAATTAAGAAAATTGGTGGTGATTGGATTTGGCAATGTGAGCCAGCTAACGTGTGTGATCTAAATGTAAATAAAATTAGCAACAGCTTTTTGAAAGATATTTTGAAAGGATGGTTGAAGTTACGTA
This sequence comes from Ophiura sarsii, assembly GCA_035610835.1. Lineage (NCBI taxonomy): Eukaryota > Metazoa > Echinodermata > Ophiuroidea > Amphilepidida > Ophiuridae > Ophiura > Ophiura sarsii. The sequence goes on from CM069454.1 coordinate 55,935,781, forward strand.
AAAAGTACGAGATTGTTGATAAAATTATATGGTATAATTCCAAAATTAAGATTGGTAAAAAAACTGTCTTTTATAGAAGTTGGAGTAACAGTAATATTAATTTTTTATCAGATTTAATTGAATCCGACCATTTGATGAGTTTCATGGAATTCAAGAAGAAGTATCATGCTGTGAAAACTAATTTTGTTGAATATTTTGGAATTGTTCAAAGTATCAAAAAGAATTTAAAGGAGTCATGTTCTAAGTTGTTTACTTTGACTGGTAATTATGAGAGGAATGAACAGCTGCTAACGGATATTTTATTAATAAAAAGAGTCTGTAAATTTGCCTATGAAAAGATAAGGTACCATGTAATACCAAATGCGAACCAGTATTGGGAAGGCAAGGCTCAATTTGATATTGATTTGTCACATTCAATTACTGACTGGAAGGAAGTGTACTCTTTAGCTTTTAAATGCTGTATGGACTCATATACAAGATATTTCCAGTTTCGGTATATTCATAATATTCTACCAACAAACTATTTTTTGTTTAGAATTGGTTTAATAGATACTGATATATGTAGTTTCTGCAAAGTGAATAGAGAGACAGTAAAACATCTCATGTGGGAGTGTAATGTAACAAAAGATTTTTGGAACAATCTTAGTGCATGGATGAATACTGGGCTAAATATCTTTTTCAATGTGAATTATCAGAATATATGTCTTGGCTTATTTAATGAAGATTTCGACTTTTTCAAAAATATAATTATTCTTTTGGCAAAACGTTATATTTATAGATGCAGAGTTGAAGAAAAGAAACTTAGTATCTATGTCTTTAAAGAAGTGGTGAATATGACTGAAAAATCAGAGAAAGTCATTGCAGAAAGGAATAACAGAATGGCATCCCATAACAAAAGATGGGGGATATTGTTTTCATAATATTGTTTTCATAATATTATTTTCATAATGTTTTCTTTATAAAAAAAAAAAAATAGCATTAGGCCCTTAAGTGCCTATATAATAGTAAAACTTTGTCTGGCACTTGTGGCGACTGAATGTTGATGCCTTGTCTGTATTTGATGTATTTTGTGTAGTGTTATTTTTGTATTTTGTTAATCTATTGTTGTATGTCATAAAATAAAAAAAGTCCCTATAAACGGGCTGGAAAGAGAAAAAAAAAAGAAAAAAAGAGTTGTGCATCGCCATGGCGTGCTCAGCGTATACGCGGCGCGTAGCAATAACGTAGCAACGGGCTAAAAAACCTCGAATTTCACGAAATCTAACCCAAATTTAAAAAATCAAACATAAACCGGTTCGTCGTGGGACCCATACGCACTCGCACAGAAAATTTGAAGTCAATCGAAGGTGCGGAAAGGGGAGAACATCTCCGTACAATATAAGATAGTTAGGGCATGTATGAATATATCCATCGAAATAGAGTCCGGGGGGGGGGGGGGGGGGGGGAGAAAAGGGGTAGTGCGAAAATATTTAAAAACCCAACCTAAACATATCCTGAAAATAGAAAGCTAAACATGAAAAAAGCCAGAAAATATCCTGAAATCGAATCCAGTAGAAACACACTCATAGTTCTATAGTCAACCTTACTTGTTTTTCTGGCGTGTTAACAGTTGCCAAGTATCCACCTCTCTCCCTACAAGCTGCCTGGGCACCTGCATAGTGATCTCTGTTGTCCGTCTCTACAAAATAACACAGGTTGCCAAAGGTTTCCCATCCTGCACCACATCCTACAACGGTTGAAAAATAAATATACTTATGATTTTAAGATAAAAATATGCGGGTTTTCCTTTTTATCTGTAAGCACCATATGGTAAGATTCGGGAGGGTAAACGGACAGTTAGTTGTGAAACGTTAAAAGCGTTTGATATTTTACTATCCATTTCGATGAGATTATTAACATTGGTCATACATTTCCGGCCGTTTCTCAGTGAATACATGTATCCATACCTCTCTGTTTGTCAAGTGCACAGGTATAGGTCGCTTAACCAATGTGAATGATATGTGTGGTGGTATGGGAAAACCCGTCGGAAGTCGCTAGTGTTAATATTGAGATATCTGGGTCATACCAAAATATTTCTAACAAATGAGTTCCAAGTCAGTTTTCCAACTTTGGTCCCAAGAGAAAGAATATACCTTGAACTTTAGTCTCCAGGAGTTTTTTATGTAAAATTCCAGATGTTAAGTTTATTTTAGTACTTTTCTGAACCTTGTTTATCAAATTTTATGTGTAAAATGCTATGTTTACGTAAAATGACATTGTTACCATGGTAACCACTTGTGAATTCCGAAAATGCATTGTAAAGATTTTGAAAGTGAAGAACTTACAATTGTTAATAATATCGCAAAAAAACTAGGTTCATACCAATAGTCCTTTTCATATTTCAAGCTATTCTGTGTGATATAACAATGTAGTTTTATTATTGAGCATTTAAAAGATTTTGTGTACACCTTTGAATTGTCAGTTTCTATTCTTAGTGTTGCGTTTAAACTTGCCGCCTTTAAAATACTATAACTGTAGTTCTAGATGGAATTTCTGAAAAATTTAAACAGTCCTATACTCAGTAGAGTATGAAGCATAAGGCCAAAAGCTTTTTAACACATGTTTTCTTAATAGCCCACCAATTTCACGAATAAAGACAGTCTATTCTTGACTGGATCTAGACATAGATCCAGCGAGAGACTTGCCTTCCGAGAATCTAACATTTGGATATAGAAGTGTAGAAGTACTAATTTACAATATTCTATTATTTTCTAAACGTCAGTGAGTGTTGTCTATATTAATGTTGCCCATCAATTCAAAAACCTGATCCTCGTCAGTAATAAGACATCAACCTACCTCCACACGTCACCCCATCTCCAGTATAACCGATGTTACAAGCACATGTGAATGAACCTTCAGTATTGGCACATGCGGCATTATCGTGGCAGTTGTTAGAGTTTGATAGGCACTCATCTTCATCTGCAAATGAAAACGAAATTAACGAACAATTTCAGTAGAGGTGGACTATATAATTATAGAGGGTTACGTGGCGTAATTGCGACAGTTATGAGAGCTTAATGTACATGACAATTTGAGTTTTATATAGACTGTCATAGGCCTATAGGTCAAGTAACAAAAGGAACATTAATGTATGTATAAATAGAAAATGTACACGCTCGACATGACCAATGCAAATAATTCGCGTGTCAAATAACGCTTATTATTTTCCCACCAATTTAAAAATGTATCCTTATCAGTCATTTTAATACGACTTCAACCTACCTACACATGTCACCCCATCTCCAGCATAACCGTTGTTACAAGCACATGTGAATGAACCTTCAGTATTGGCACATGCGGCATTATCGTGGCAGTTGTTAGAGTTTGATAGGCACTCATCTTCATCTGCAAATGAAAACAAAATTAACGAACAAATCCTAGTAGAGGTGGACTATATAATTATAGAGTGTTACATGGCGTAATTGTGACAGTTATGAGAGCTTAATGTACTCGTCTTCATTTGTAATCAATAGAGGAAAGGATATGACAATTTGAGTTTTATACAGACTGTCATATAGGTCAAGTAACAAAAGGAACATTATTTAATGTATGTATAAGTTTATGAAGTAGAAAATGAACACGCTCGACATGACCAATGCAATAATTCGCATGTCAAATAATGCTTATTATTTTCCCATCAATTTTAAAAACGTATCCTTATCAGTCATTTCAATAACATCAACCTACCTACACACGCCACCCCATCCCCAGTATAACCGTTGTTACAAGCACATGTGAATGAACCTTCAGTATTGGAACATGCGGCATTATCGTGGCAGTTGTTAGAGTTTGATAGGCACTCATCTTCATCTGCAAATGAAAACGAAATTAACGAACAATTTCAGTAGAGGTGGACTACATAATTATAAAGGGTTAAGTGGCGTAATTATGACTGTTATTAGAGCTTCATGTAATAATGTACACTCGTCTTCATGTGTAATCAATAGACGAATGGATGAGTTTTATACAGATATAGGTCAAGTTACATAACGAACATTAATGTATGTATAAGTTTATGAAGTAGAAAATGAGCACGCTCGACATGACCAATGCAAATAATTCGCGTGTCAAATAACGCTTATTATTTTTCCACCAATTAAAAAAACCCGCATCACATCAACCTACCTACACACGTCACCCCATCTCCAGCATAACCGTTGTTACAAGCACATGTGAATGAACCTTCAGTATTGGAACATGCGGCATTATTGTGGCAGTTGTTAGTGTTACATGGCGTAATTGTGACAGTTATGAGAGCGTAATGTACACTCGTCTTCATTTGTAATCAATAGAGGAAAGGATATGACAATTTGAGTTTTATACAGACTGTCATATACATGCAGTGGCGTAGCTGGGATTTTTTTCAGGGGGGGGGGCAAGATTTTTGTAAAAGGTTGCCCCAATTATTTTTCTAGTCACTTACCTCGTGAATTTCACGTAAGTGGGGGGGGGGGGGGGGGGGGGGGGGGGGGGGGTTGAGGTCAAAAAAAATCGCACAGTCCAAAAAAAATCGCACAAATCGCACAATAAATGTACTACATGTACAATTTTCCCTTCTATTTGGCTAATAACCTCGATCTTTTTTCTCAATTTTTTCCTATTTTCTTTTTTTCTCACCCCCTTTATTTTTTTTAGGGGGTGGGGGTGGGGGCCCAAATTGGGTTTTTTCGTCAGGGGGGGGGGGGGCATTTGCACCCCTGCCTCCCCCCTGAGCTACGCCACTGGTCATATAGGTCATGTAACAAAAGGAGCATTAATGTATGTATAAGTTTATGAAGTAGAAAATGAACACGCTCGACATGACCAATGCAAATAATTCGCGTGTCAAATAACGCTTATTATTTTCCCATTGATTTTAAAAACGTATCCTTATCAGTGTTAACTTGGGTGTCTAGTAGTCAACATCTATTACTGGCATTGTGCTATAATTACAGTGGTGGACTTGTCTAGTTCATTATCTTATTTATAGTTCTTAAAATGTTTGTTTTTTATATTTGATCCCTGATGAAGGGTGGTATCCACTTGAAACGTCGGTCTTTATTGTTACCATATATCTTTGTTTAATTGCACAGCAGTTTTCATTGCTTGTCCAAGTGCATTTCCATGTTATTGTGATTGTTTGTTATTATCTGTTTTATCGCCTTCTCCCTTGTTATTACCTGTTTCCCCACACCCTGTTGGTATATCTTGCTGTTACTCTTAGTATCCTTATCAGTCATTTTAATAAGACATCAACCTACCTCCACACGTCACCCCATCTCCAGTATAACCGATGTTACAAGCACATGTGAATGAACCTTCAGTATTGGTACATGCGGAATTATCGTGGCAGTTGTTAGTGTTTGATAGGCACTCATCTTCATCTGCAAATGAAAACAAAATTAACGAACAATTTCAGTAGAGGTAGACTATATAATTATAGAGGGTTATGTGGGGTAATTGTGACAGTTATGAGAGCTTAATGTACACTCGTCTTCATGTGTAATCAATAGACAAAAGTATATGACAATTTGAGTTATATACAGACTGTCATAAGGTCACGTAACAACAACAGTTTATGAAGTAGAAAATGAACACGCTCGACATGACTAATGCAAATATTTCGCATGTCAAATAGCGCTTATTGTTTTCCAATTAATTTTAAAAACGTATCCTTATCAGTGTTAACTTGGGTGTCTAGTAGTCAACATCTATTACTGGCATTGTGCTATAAGGTGGACTTGTCTAGTTCATTATCTTATTTATAGTTCTTAACATTTTTGTTTTTTATATTTGATCCCTGATGAAGTGTGGTATATCCACTTGAAACGTCGGTCTTTATTGTTACCATATATCTTTGTTTTATTGCACAGCAGTTTTCATTGCTTGTCCCAGTGCATTTCCGTGTTATTGTGATTGTTTGTTATTAGTATTGGAACATGCGGCATTATCGTGGCAGTTGTTAGTGTTTGATAGGCACTCATCTTCATCTGCAAATGAAAACGAAATTAACGAACAATTCCAGTAGAGGTAGACTATATAACTATAGAGTGTTACATGGCGTAATTGTGACAGTTATGAGAGCGTAATGTACACTCGTCTTCATGTGTAATCAATAGAGGAAAGGATATGACAATTTGAGTTTTATACAGACTGTCATATAGGTCACGTAACAAAAGGAGCATTAATGTATGTATAAGTTTATGAAGTAGAAAATGAACACGCTCGACATGACCAAATAATTTGCGTGTCAAATAACGCTTATTATTATTTTCCCACCAATTTAAACAAGGCGGTTCTCGAACGGCGCGTCTCGCCTGTTCATCAAAAGTGATTTGAAAGAAATGATGATGAAACATATGATACAATGTAGCACTGTCACAGAGGTATGCATTGTAGTTAATGCAAGGGATGTAATAACTTAACCCTAACACTTTTGAAGGATTTTCCAACAAAAAAATTTTCAAGCAAAAAAAACACACACAACAGGAGGTGCCACGACCCCTCGGTTACAAGTCGAACGCTCTACCAACTGAGCCACGGGGGAGCTATGTAGCCCGGGGCCATTATTTCACCCAAAAACCTCAGCGCCGGGTGGAACCGACAAGCTGGGAAATGGGATTTCATGGGGTGCGGGGCTGTAAGGGTTAAGCAAGGTGAAATTAAAGAAGAAAAAAGTGAAAATTAAAAAGAAGAAAAAAAATCGTTCCTTAACCCTAAGGGCAATTCCATGTTACTCACGTTACACTTTTTCACTACGTTACACTTTTGGAAGTGCCATATTTTTTCTGCAGTAGTTACACAAGACCCAACACTAACTTTATATGCAATTAGAATTGCAATACAAGACATGACTTGCGAGTGAGAAGGAAAACACTTTTGTTACTCGCGTTACATTTGATTGGCCATCATAAAATGGCAACAAGCCTTCATTCACAATGTGTCCTCATACAGGATATTTTTGGAAACAAGTTTAACATGGTTGATAAAGCTAACATTAAGATCTACAAATGCAAGGTGAAACTAATCTGATTAGACAAACACTTTTCAGAAAATTGACCAAAATAGCTGTTACTCACGTTACGTTACTCACGTTACTTGTTTTTGCAAATTCAAATTGTATTTATAATAGCTCATGCAGATTAGCTCAAAATGTTATGAAACAGTCTTGACATGATGTATTTAATTTCCCAAAATGTTATTATGTCTCCAAACAGTCAATTGTGACCGCTACACAAGTTCACAGGACATTTTGCAAACTCTCTACCTGTTACATCAACAATATCTTGATGGAAATGGTATCATTTTGCATTAAAACAGAAACAATTTGAGAGCTATTTTCTTTTTTGAAACTTAACATTATGTTTAACAAGTGTTAGGTGAAAATAATTGCATATAATTGATGAATTACACCATAGTTATCAAGGTTGCCGAATTCAGCACCTTTGCGCAAAATCAATATTTTTGAACTTAGGAACGATGAACGCAAGAAATATGCAGAAAATGCTCTACAATATTTGTGTACATAAGCTATGCATGTATATTTAACACTTTGTAACCAACAAAATTTAATACTTTCCTTTAAAAGTGACTTTCAGAGGACAAAGTTACTGTTTTACTTGTTGAAAAACTTGGAAAGACACGCAATGACCCCTGGAAATAGTGCGTACGAAGTGATGGAAGTGCCAGACTGACATAAGACTGATAAATGAATAAAACTAAGTGCACTAAAAGCAAAAAGAGATCCATTTATTATTGCTACAATGCATTTTAGGCCGTTACTCACGTTACATTTTTGTTACTCATGTTACAATTGTTACTCACGTTACAGTTTTCAAACCTCTGCTATTTTAATAAAACTACACATAGCCCATTATATTTCCTGTTTTCAAATTAAGTACCTGGAGTATGATTATTATTCCATTTGGCAGAATTTAAAAGCAAAGAACAATTGAGTAGGACAACTATTTGATGTTTATCGTTACTCACGTTACATTTTCAATTACCATCGGACACACAGGAGATTCCTCCCAACTTGTGTCAATGCATACATGTAGGTATTTTTCATAGTTGGTAACTTGAAACTAAGGTATTATGCATTTCAGAAATCAACAAATATTTATATTTACAGTTAATATTAATATGTAAGAGGTCAACATAACCTGAACACACATTTTTCACTTATTTTTTATGAAAAAAACATTTTCCAACTTATGACGATAATTTCTTGAAATTTACAAACAAATCATTCAAACATTTGATTGTCCCATATACCTACAAGTGTATGCAATAAAATAAAATGGGTAATAAGCATCCAAATTGAATTTAAAATTTTCAGGTCATATCACCAATCTATGGAATTTCCCCTAACACTTTTGAAGGATTTTCCAACGAATTTGTTTTCAAGCAAAAAAACCACACACAACAAGAGGTGCCACGCCCCGGGGTTTGTACCCACGACCTCTTGGTTACAAGTCGAACGCTCTACCAACTAAGCCAGGGGGGGGGGGGGGGGGGGGGGGAGCTATGCTGGGCGAGTGTATTCGCCCAGCTATGTAGCCGGGGGCCATTATTTCACCCAAAAACCTCAGCGCCGGGTGGAACCGACAGGCTGGGAAATGGGATTTCATGGGGTGCAGGGCTGTAAGGGTTAAGGGAAGCTCAAATGTTACCCAGTACTAAAACATTTGCGGAACACAAACGAATCGTTTCCGCTTCATGGCCCTTCAAAGTTTAGATGGTACCCCACCCCCTTTGGACTATGCAGTGGCGGCGCCAGCATCATAATTGGGGGGGGGGGGGGGGGGGGGGGCAAAAGGAGGCAATACATTTTAGGGGGACCCCAGACGATCTTGAATTACCTCCAATGACCTTGAAAATTTAATCAACAAAAAGAATACACCCCTTCCCTCCACCAAGTCGCATCAAGATAGGCCCTACTAATCTATTTGACCCCATATTTGACCTTGAATGACCTCTCATGACCTTGACAATTTAATCAGCACAAAGAACACACCATCCCCCTTCCCTCCACCAAATCCCATCAAGATAGGCCTTACGGATCTTATTTGACCCCAGATGACCTTGAAAAATTAATCAGCAAAAAGAACACACCATCCAGCTTCCTTCCACCAAATCCCGTAAAGAGAGGCCTTACGGATCTTATTTGACCTTGAATGACCTCTGGTGACCTTGAAAAATTATATCAGCAAAAAGAACACACCAACCCCCTTCCCTACACCAAATCACATCAAGATAGGCCTTACGGATCTTATTTGACCCCAGATGACCTCTGATGACCTTGAAAATGTAATCAGCAAAAAGAACACACCAACCCCCTTCCCTCCACCAAATCACATCAAGATAGGCCTTACGGATCTTATTTGACCCCAGATGACCTGCGATGACCTCGAAAAATTAATCAACAAAAAGGACACACCATCCCTCTTCCGTCCACCAAATCCCATCAAGATAGGCCTTACGGATCTTATTTGACCCCAGATGACCTTGAATGACCTCCGATGACCTTGAAAATTTAATCAGCAAAAAGAATACACCACCCCCCTTCCCTCCACTAAATCCAATCAAGATAGGCATTAGAGATCTTATTTGACCCCTGATGACCTTGATTTGACCCCTGATGACCTTGAATAACCTCTGATGACCTTGAAAAAATTATTCAGCAAAAAGAACACACCACTCCCCTTCCCTCCACCAAATCTCATCAATATAGGCCTTACTGATCTATTTGACCCCATATTTGACCCCAATGACCTTGAATGACCTCTGATGACCTTGAAAATGTAATCAGGAAAAAGAACGCACCACCCCCTTCCCTCCACCAAATCCCATCAAGATAGGCCTTACTGATCTATTTGACCCCCGATGACCCCGAAAAATTAATCAACAAAAAGAACACACCATCCCTCTTCCGTCCACCAAATCCCATCAAGATAGGCCTTACAGATCTTATTTGACCCCAGATGACCTTGAATGACCTCCAATGACCTTGAAAATTTAATCAGCAAAAAGAACACACCACTCCCCTTCCCTCCACCAAATCTCATCAATATAGGCCTTACTGATCTTATTTGACCCCTGATGACCTTGAATGACCTCTGATGACCTTGAAAATTTATTCAGCAAAAAGAACACACCACTCCCCTTCCCTCCACCAAATCTCATTAATATAGGCCTTACTGATCTATTTGACCCCATATTTGACCCCGATGACCTCTGGTGACCTTGAAAATTTAATCAGCAAAAAGAACACACCACCCCCAAAAAGAACACACCACCCCCTTCCCTCCACCAAATCCCATCAAGATAGGCCTTACTAATCTATTTGACCCCATATTTGACCCCCGATTACCTTGAATGACCTCCGATGACCTTGAAAATTTAATAAGCAAAAAGAACACACCACCCCCTTCCCTCCACCAAATCCCATCAAGATCGGCCTTACGGATCTTATTTGACCCTGATGACCTTGAATGACTTCCAATGACCTTGAAAATCTAATCAGCAAAAGAACACCACACCCCCTTCCCCTGACATCAAGTCCCATCAAGATAGGCTTTACGGATCTCTAGATATCGCGTCACAATGCGTCAAAAAAGTGTTAAGCATATTTGGCCCCGATGACCTTGAATGACCTCCGATGACCTTGAAAAATCAATCAGCAACAGAACGCACCACCCCCTTCCCTCCACCAAGTCCCATCAAGATAGGCCTTACGGATCTCCAGATATCGCGTCACAAAGGTATTTCTTAGCACACGGCAGACGGCGGACGCCATACGCCGGCCAGAAATAGTGATAACATGCATAGTCTCTTTCTGATTACATCAGGCGAGACAAAAACGCATCCTTATCAGTCATTTTAATAAGACATCAACCTACCTCCACACGTCACCCCATCTCCAGTATAACCGTTGTTACAAGCACATGTGAATGAACCGTCAGTATTGGAACATGCGGCATTATCGTGGCAGTTGTTAGTGTTTGATAGGCACTCATCTTCATCTGCAAATGAAAACAAAATTAACGAACAATTCAAGATTTTAGCAAAACAGGACATCAGAACAATCTATGTAAGTAGAGGTGTACTATAGAGTGTCATGTGACGTAATTGTGACAGTTATGAGAGCTTCATGCACACTCGTCTTCATGTGTAATTGATAGACGAAAGGATATGACAATTTCAGATATCATGCAGCAGAGGACACAGGGTTCACTAAATGCCCCCTAGGTGATCTTGAGACCGTATATGTCTACCATATATGTCAAAGCCGAAGGCTGATGGTAAATAGTAGTTTTCGTTAGAATTTTTAGATCAACGACGGACAATAACAATTCTCCATAGTGTCACGAATAAAGAACAGTCGATATAGATCTAATAATAGATCCAGCAAGGAAGGCTTGCCTCATCATAAATCCACAGACTATCCCAATTCAGAGTCCAGCGAACTTACGGAGGCTTTCCTCCCGGGGATCTTATAGAACAGGTAGATATGTTTATTGGTCTATTTGGATATAGAAGTATGGAGGTACTAATCAACAAGATTCTATTATTCTTTGAACTTGGAACCCGCTGTCATTAGGTCAAGTACTAAGAGCTAGAGGAACTTTAATGTATATGTATTAGTGTATGAACTAAAAATAAACACGCTCGAAATGACCAATACAAATCATTCTCATGTCAAGAAATGTCTATTATTTGCCCACCAATTCAAAAAAACGTATCCGTATCAGTAATTTTAATATTACTACATCAACCTACCTACGCACGTAACCCCATCTCCAGTATAACCATTGTTACAAGCACAAGTAAATGAACCTGCAGTATTGACACATGCAGCGTTAGTGTGGCAGTTGGGAGAGTTTGTTAGGCACTCGTCTTTATCTGTAAATGAAAAAACAAAATTAACGAACAATTTAAGTAGAGTTGACTATTCATAGAGATTAACGTGACATAATAATTACTACAGTTATGAGGGCTTAATGCACACTCATCTTCTCAAGTACAGGACACATTGAGATAAAAAAATATGGACTGGTCGGTAAAGGGGGACTAAGAGATGTGTTGAAGGCTTCACTGTCAATTAGGATAAAAACTGTGATTTCTACATTTTCACAATTGTATTACATACACAAACTTACAGCTCTAAGAATTAGGGCTCTTGCCCAAACACAAGTAGAGGAAAGCTTGAGGAAAGAGCGGGGAAAGCGCGATCCTTTTTTTTCTATATTGTTAAGAGTGACAAAGGATCGGTGATTAACACCTCACTGAATGGGTTCTTCAAAAAGGATTGTGCTTTCCCCGCTCTTTCCTCGAGCTTTCCTACTTCCTTAAGAAAAATCATCAGACGCGTCTTTGTGCAATAAAACGTTGTTTCAAAATATTCCATCCCCGGCTCGGAAGCATTTTATGATAAACATTTTACGCTATTTTTCTTTTTGATTCAAATAACATATTAACGATATTACAAAGAGGGCGTTTTAAAAAACACACAATAAATAGCGACAATATTTCAGCATATTTAAACATTGTTTTAATCAAGTTTTGCTGCTTCTTTGTGAGTAGAAACAACACTAATGGCCAATTATAATGATTATCTTTAATATTAAGTAAGTTGTATAAAACACACGCATCTCTTAGTACATCTTTAAGGGACATAGGGTTACCATATCTGTCATAGCCGAAGGCTGACGGTAAATAGTAGTTTTATTAGTCTTCAGATCAACGATGGAAAATAATAGTTTACGCAAAAATGACTTTCAGGCCTACAATCATAGAAAAATGTGTTCGAACACTGATCCTAATTGCCATGGTGTTTGTTCCATAACACTCACGATATTTGAGTCACATGGAAATCGAAACTTGTTTCTGGTAGCCTGAAGTATCCCCTTCCTCCTCCTCCTCCTCCTCCTCCTTCCCTACCGATCAATATTGCGAGGACCTGTGCTGATGTTGGGCAAATTGCGGGATTCAACATTGATCAGGGGAAAAGGAGGAACACTTTACATTACACCTACAAAGTGTTTAGTCAAACAATATTTTCTAACATTGTAGTCGCTTCTCGACCCAAAGATTCTCGACAAAAGCTTTCACTTTAAACCTTACTTCCGAACTTCTAAACTAAGGAGTGAATAGTCGTTTCATTTTCAAAACTTCAACGACATTTACACCAGACATTTTGTAATTCAACGTACCTGCACACGTCACCCCATCGCCAGTATAACCAGAATTACAGGTACATTTGAATGAACCCATAGTGTTGGCACATGCTGCAGCTGTGTGGCAGTTGTGAGAGCCTAATATGCATTCATTATCAACTGTAAAATGAAAACGGGATCGACACAAACATTTTTGAGTGAGAAACACAGTTCTGACTGTAAATCAATACAGACACCATTTCAATACGAGTAAATGAAACGGTTCTGCAGTTTCTAAAAAAATTAAGCTGAACTTATCATTAAGCACATTTAAGGACACTTGCCTGAACACAAGTACAGGAAAGCTTGAGGAAAGAGCGGGAAAGCGCGATTCTTTTTCTATATTGTTAAAAGGAGTGACAAAGGATTGGTGATTAACATCTCACTGATTGGGTACTTAGCTTTCCTCTACTTGTGTTTGGGCAAGAGTCCTAAGCCTATATCATCTCTGAATCAGCCAGTCGATAATTCTACGTATTACTGCCATCCTGTGGATTGGCCATACAATAACGGTCATTACTAACATTGATGTAACATTATGACGTCATGGTCGAATTCAATTTTTTTTCTCATTGGATTTGTATTTCTATATTCAGGCTCAGATGTTTAGTAGTGCTTTTATGAAAGAGTACCCGTTCATTCTCATTCACCCTGTAAGTGTTTTCTTTTCTTATTTTGCGGTAAACATCTACAAATGATCTACAAATCAGAGAGGGCTTAAAATTGAGTTTTAAACAGAGCGTAATGAAGAAGAAAAATGTCAACTACCCCGCCACCATCAAAAAAATTATTAAAATTGTTGATATATTAGCCCACAAGCATACACCTAATACTAGTAGAACATCAAACATGTACATTGTAAGCAGACATTTCATTCTCTACCCAGTGACTGCAATGTTGAAATTTTAAAATGTTTTCAAATATTGGAAAATATTTGAAAAATGTTTGTTTTGTTTAAATATAAAAATAATATACTTCATTAAAAATCTTTTTTCAATACCCCCTCTCCTTAAACAAAAGGAAAGCTACTCACGGCAGTATTCGGATCTCTCTAACAATCGATTGAGTATTTCCGGTGTCCAATTTCTCCTATCGGTCAGTGGCCCTTTATCATCCGTAAACCAATAGACATTGGGCTCCGCATAGGTATTTTCAAAATATCCTTCTCCTGCGAAAGGGCAGTTTTGAGTACCCCTACTTCTCCCAGCTACTACCCCCAGGCAGTAGCAACGTTCATCCCAGGGTAATGACCATCGATATCTGGCGTTTGACTCGTCCCATCTTTTTTGAAGAATACAGACATACGAATCGACCTCAGAAAACAGTAAAGCTGTAAAATGTACAAATAAATAATGAAATATCGGTTAACAATATATTTTTGATTATTTTTCTCGTATCTAATAATTTAAGGTCACCACACTTCATTGAGCTTAGTTAAAGCGGACAGGTAGGTTCTGGGAACTCGAATTGTTGAAGAAAAAAACAACGAGTGGGTGTGACCTGATTTGAGGCTTTGCTGCAAAACAAGTGCATGGGTTATACGTATAAGTGACCTGTGCGTAAGTCTTGCACGACAGTCGCCAAAGTAGTTGCATCATCATACATATACATCATCAAGCACAATGAAAATTGAACTGAAACTGTAGATTGCACACCACTAAATGATTGTAGTCCTTGATGACGCCGATTTTTTTATTATATAAAAAATAAATAATATATAGACTTGGACAAACTGGCGAGAATTAAATTAACAAAGACCTTAAAAATACCGAACCCGGTTCTCTCGCATTCGTGGCGATTGGTTAATCCATGTGACCACAGGGACTGTGCTTACATGGATACCATATTATATTAGAAGCCTGTGGCCCAAACATAAACTTAATCCTGTTTTTTTAGTGCAAAAAAAAGATCGTTACAGTCCATTTGGAAGGTTATTATATTGATTGCATATATTCTGTCAACACTCTGCTCAATGTTTTGATGATAAATGACAGCGATACATCACTTGTCCAAAATCGGAGGGTTAATTCTCGGAACTTTCAGGGTTAACCCATATACATGTTGTACTTCAATGATCACAAAATATCAAGAACTTGAAGAAAAATGTAAAATTGACAAATCCAGTTGCTTTATTTATCCAGACGTTTTGTAACACTCCTTTAACCTGTATTATAAGTGCCGTCTCTCGTATTGCCAGATGCGCCAAAATTATACCTAATTGGTATCATTCAGGTTTTGTCAATTTAATGATCGATGTACAGTAGGGCGTAAGTTGTCGATGCATTTAGCAAGTCGTGTGTTGCCTAGGAATTTTCATGATATTGTAACCACATATTAAAGAAATCCTCAAAAATGCTAATCAAACATATCGAGATCAAACTAATGACATTTTGATATGAAAGCTTTAAATGTCTATGCAAATCAGGTATAATTTACTATTATTTTATGACATCACTATTCCTAAATATTTTTGGACCATGTTTGACAAAAGTATATTGTTCTACTTTTGAATTGTTACCATGGTAACTAACCATTGATTTGTATCAAATATGCATACAGTACGTGTGTTTGATGTACAGCTATGAGCGAACTAAGCAATTATGTCATATGAGATAGCATTCAGGGCAAAATGATGTTCGTTATGATCAAATTATCTTGACTTCAAAATTACCTTATATTGGGCTGGCAAGCTTAAAGGGACATTAAGTGGTGTTGAAAATTTTAAATGTTTAAACATTTACTTCAGAATTCAAGATGAACATTAAAAATTGCCATTATTGTTGTTTCTACTAACAAAAACACAGCAAAACTTGATTAAAACAATATCATCGCTATTTATTGAAAAACGCCCTCTATGCAAATATGGTTCGCGTTATGTATCACGCGTACTGCAGGGGAATACTGTCGGACGTAAAATGCTCGTCGCGGCTGTACGAGCATTTTTGAATCGACGTTTTCTTGTACAAAGAGGGCTGATTTTTCTTATCTTAATCCTTATAGGTGTAAGTTCATACATGTAATACAATCAAAATATACTAATCCCAGTTTTTATAATAATTGAGGGCGCAGTCTCCAACACATCTCTTAGTGCCCCTTTAATATAGGGATCATTCCATGAAGTTGGGTACGAAATACAATACAAATTGAGACATAGACGTCAACATGTGACATTCAATGTATATTTCAAGTGCTATAATAATGCCCTATCCCTCCAATAGTAAAATGAAATCCTGGATGTCCCTCCTCCTAATGATTTTCACCTAAAAATAATGAGGGTACCACCTTTAATACCCAGGAGTAGGGTAAGCCGTGGTTGCCACTTTGCAATATTTAAAAATCGCTGTTTTGAAAAGATATCTTAATTGTATGATCCTGAATCATATAGTAGATATTACATGTAGGCACATCATTTCCCTCACTTATAAGCAGAAAACCGGGGGAAATTCCTATATTTTGAACTTTTTAGGCGAAAATGTCAATGTTTGCCTATATTTCACTGTACAGACGAATATACAACTATAATTTTAAATCAGCTCCAAAATTAAATTGGCGAGAAACATTTGGTTCTTATCTCTCCGAACGCAAAAATAATCCATGACGTACGCGCGCGATTATGGCCCTCGCACATGGTTTTGGCCCCCATGCATGCATCACGCATGCACTGTGCATTTGCTGCAAGGGCCGGTACTCCCTGCCCATATGGAACCATTTTTGAAGCTAGCTCGAAAACAACTGTGTCTTCACTGCAGCGCGTGATGGTAAATGTGTACGCTCGTGTATTGCCTTCCCTGCGCATGCCTGTGAATCAGCGACTGAATTCAACGGCGTTCAGGTCTTTCATTTTTCGCTGAAGCTAAGTTAAACTTTTTTTCCCCAATGGATTTGCGAGATGCTAAAGAGTTTTGAAATTTCACAGTCTAAAGGTAACATGGATAATGTATGACTTGTACAGTATGCACGGACCAAACCGACCAATTCAAAGTTATTTTTTTGCAATGCATGGGTTAATTTGTCCATAATATTTTTATTATTATGATGCAATAAGCCTATGTCAACAGCTTACAGTAGCTTTTTTATTTGCTATTTACGGATACCATGCGATAATCATTTGACCAGTTTACTGACTAAACAATATTGCTATGTTTGGGCTTTTATCCTATTCTTTATCACTCTCATTGGCATATTTAAACCCTGCCCATTTGTGTTTTTTGTAATATGAAAGTTCTCTGAGTTAAAGTGGACCAAATTATTGGTCCATAAGAGCTCTTTGATGAGAGTTACCAGTCTGATTTCTAATCGCTCAGTTCATTAACCTTAATGTCAATTTGTTTGCTATCTACTGAAGATAGCAATCTTGAAGCCAATGTAAACATACCAATTAGCTAATGGTGTCATTGTTATGCTATCTACTGAAGATAGCAATCGTTAACCAGGGGTTTGTTTGTTAGTTTGTTGGGGTGTTTGTTTGCTGGGTAGTACATAAATATGCTTATTTGTTTGTGGTGACTTTTGTGGTTGTTGTTATTGTTTTACCACCTGGAAACTAAAAGTGTCATTACACTATTACAGGTCTTCGTATCCTAAATTCAATAAGTAAAAACGCCCACATTTTTATAAATACCATACAGTAGTAGGCCTATATGAATTAATATAGACCTATAGAACTACCTAGATTCGAACTGTTCTTTCTTAAATGACAATTTTGATTTTTCCTTTATAAAAGTGTCAAACCGTTTGTGGGGGCACAATTTTGTTGATGGGTCGGGGCATAGCCCTGGTGGGGGCTCAAGGTAGGGAAGCTCCCTTGGAGCTGTGATTTTTATCATTTATAAATCCCAGATAAACCAGTAAATGTTCCCGTATTTTAATACGGGATAATTTAAAATCACAGGACTTTGTTAACCTTTTGCCTATCTTAGAAAATACTAAGTTCCCCAGCCCAAGCCCGTGCCGTTCTCCCTTGTATCAGGGGCCGTACAGATAGCTTGATTAGCCTGACAAAAAATACTGATGCACCGCTGCGCAAGGAACGCATACTACAACGCTACAAATTACGCGTTGGTAAACGCCGGCACGCAGTTTTCACCAAATACAAAGACTGATTTGGTGAAAATGCAGCAGACGCGTGGCTTCATTCAAAACGGGTGAGGCGCCACTCTAGAGAATATCTAACCTCGCTGGTTTGCTGCCTTCATCTGGGCCCGCGTCCTTCTGTATTCATTCGCTGCTGTAATGAGGTTTCGCCAATTTGGAACTGATCAAACTATAGTGATATATATTGTGTATACATCTATACCACCGTTATACATGTAAATCCATTGAGTTCAATTAGATCTAGCTCAAGATCACAAGCCAGCATTGACTCTCTACCAGAGTAAGCAAGGGACCCAAGATCCCAAATGAGCCACCCTCCACGTGTATTGGCCGACCGAGGTAGGAGTAGAGTGGGGTTTCTACTTTGTATGTTCAAATGGTCATAGTTTCGGGACATTGGGGAGGCACGAGTCAAGGGCTATAAATTGCAATGCAGTATTGATCATTAGATCTTTTGAAATGTATACCGTATACGTAATCACTTTTTAGTAGGTGTTATATGCCCGGGTGTTATGTATAAGAGATTTGGTTGTACTATATCCATGGCTTGAATTTCAATTTCAATTTCAGTAAATTTGCATTTATTGGCAGGCGTTTTGACTGATATTAATTTGCTGTATATCGGTGACACAAAATATTATCCTTTTCTCTGAATTAGTACAAAAGCCCGGTGATTGATTTGTCTGTTGTGACATTCGTTCTACAATTCGTAGTTAGTTTCATGATCATATCGGGTAGTTCAAAAATCAATCACCTCTATTGTCTTATAGGATATTGATGAATCACCACGTCAGTTTTAGGTTTTGGTACATCGTGTAGCGGTAAACTCAACAAACCGTAGAGAGACTAATCAATAACCTTCATTGTGTTGAAATAATGTAAAAAAAGCCACATTCGAAGAAGGGCCTAATCGATTTAAATTGGAATCAGCCCAAGCGCACCCCCTCCACATCCTAATGACGCGTTTATAATTCAAATTGGTAGTTTTAAATCAATTATTTACAGATACCAAACACAAGAGAGAAATTTGATGGTATTGCTTGTCGACTACAACGATTTTAAATAATTTAATACCAAGCAATATTTTCTTTTCACTGGGCTACAACATGTATAGACAATAAACAATTGAATATAACAATTTTTAAAAGTGTTGATTTGTCTATCATAATCTACAACATGTTGAGCATCATTTAATTTACCATTGTCCTGCATTCAGTGACTATGATTTAAGGGGGGACTTAAGGAAGTTTTTTGTTGAATTTTGTTAATGCTGTAATTATTGAACCATGACTCAAATGTATATAAAAGTATACCTTTTTGGAAAGGAAATGGATCAGAGAATCCAAATTTGGCATCAATTTTGACCAAATATGTTGATTTTTTTTGAGAAAATCACTTTTTTGACCCAATTGTTTTGAACAAAGCTAACAAACATAATTTTGGGTTAAAAATGCCCAAATCACTTGATGATGATGTTAAGACACTACTGAAGGGACGATTTTTTTTATAATCTAATCCAATATTTTTTGAAATTTTGACAAAAAAGTGTAAAAAAAAATAAAAAATCAATTTTTTCACGTTTTTTGGTCAACATTTTCAAAAATATTAGATTAGGTTTAAACAAAAAAAAAAGGTCCCTTCATTAGTGTCTTAACATCATTATAAAGTAATTTGGCCCTTTTTTCCTCAAAATTATTTTTTGCTAGCTTTGTTCAAAAAAGTTTGGGTCAAAAAAGTGAATTTTGTGATTTTCTCAAAAAATCTACTTTTTTGGTCAAAAATGACGCCAAATATGGATTCTCTGATCCATTTCCTCTCCAAAAATGTATATTTTTATATACATTTGATTAATAGTTCAATAATTACAGCACTCACAAAATTCAAAAAATCAAATCAAAAACATCCTTAAAGTCCCCCTTAATGCTCAATCGTATAATATTAGTAAATATATTTGTTCAAATTGATCCTGTATTTACACGATCGTACACAAATGGCTCAGTAGGACAAGGGTTAAGACAACAAAACAACATGTATTCCCTATAGCAACCCTTGGTGAACCTCTGCCCCACTCCCATGAAACAACAACAAACTAGCTCACGGAGGAAGCATCTATTTTAATGTTTCTACAACAATTAGGGAAGTAAACAAATACTTTTTACGGGAACTTTTTGATAAGTGAACACATTTTCTTGAGATTATTTTAATTCAGCTTGCCATGTGCCTTTTTGCTGGCGTTGATTAGCCCCAGATGCCTTTAGTGCCTATATGCTAGGGTCCAAAGGCAACTCACTGTTGTTGGGGCCTGGGATGAGCCTTTAAGGTTGTTCATGGTTAATTTTTATTTGATATTTTAATAGAGCTTGCTGAGCTCCACAATAATCTGAAATTTGAGCTTGATCTGATGAGGTACAGTTTTCTAAATGACAATTTATAATTGTCAAAAATGAAGCAAAATTGAAGCGTTAATTTCTTTTGTTTCTTATTGATTTTATGACCCCTTAGCAAAATAATTAATCTATGCAAGTATGTTTAATTAATTTTAACAAGAAAAGTATAAATGCTACAAAGCTGACATTTTTGGAGCTTGTTATTTATTGTTTTTAGAATATTTCCTGTGCTGCGGGAGGCTGTAAGACATCTGCATAATTAATTATACTTAATTATCTAAGGAAGCTTTAGGTCATTAAAATATGAGGCTAATTGATGCACTTAATTAATTTGTTCAAGTTCATGCACTTTCCTATGTATTGCCACTTGGTGTAATATGTTGGTTATACAACTCATGGGGGTGGGAGGAAGACATTCCCCTAAATGAAATGACTAAACTCCATGTATGACTAAGTTTAGCTCTATCTATAGAGCCTTAGACGATCCCTTTACTAACTGTAGAGGGAGCCCTCGCGTGCAGCCACAAGAAATATTACCTAGAATCAGCGCACGTGCATCATCTGTCTTGTACTGCTGCGTGTGGGTTACTGCACTGCTTGTACCTGGTCGTATTCCTGAGTCGTCAGTCTGGGTTGTCTTTTAATTAAAGGATTTAAAAAACAGTTTCTTCAGATATAAAAATATGGCACCATTGAATCCGTTTACACTCTTAAAAATAATAAATAACAAAGCAATTAACTTTAAAGCGTGGCAGCTGGCTATCCATAGTTAAAAGTAAATAAGATTTAAACAAGTTTTTAGCTACCAATCTCCAAACAGCTAAATTGTCAGTCCTATTACTCGTTGGGGAATCGGAAGAAACAGAGACCTGGATATAAATTCTTGTTTGCATTACATGTGTATTATTGATGCATTTATTCCTATCGAGTCTCAGTTTCTTTTTAGCTGTAGCCTGTCCAAATGTTGTTTACGGTTAATAAATTCGCCTCCGGTCAACGTAAACGCCATTACGCTGCTGCATATGCCGGTACAACCTTTTAAACCTTTAAAATTTAGCGCTGTTGTCAATTATACATGTAGACTTATCCAAGTCTTTATTTACGCTCTATGGTATTATTATTATTATTATTATTATTATTATTAGGCATTTATAATAGCGCTCTTACACAATGAGGTACCACAGCGAGAATAAAATGAGGTACCACAGCGCTTTACAGAATAAAATACATTATAGTAATAATGGGGACAGGGTTGTGCAAAAGTTGAAACATGTATAATTTATGTATTTTATTAATGTAAAGTGTATTGTGGTTTTTATTTTATTTTCTTGTACAATAAATATTTTGTTGGAGCTACTGCATAGCTATGGACACACCAGATATGATAGGTATCGGCGCACACGTTAGTTTACAAATTGAAAACTACAATGCAAGAGCTTGTTCAAAGCCTAACCCCGGACGAAACGGTGATGAATTCCCAAAGTCCTGTAGCCTCAATTGGATTGTCCACATTTTGGTTGGACAAACCATAAGTTCAAACCTTAACAGGAATCACAAGTGTGCACGTTCAGTTTTTGTTCGGGAGAAACATAGGGTCTATGTGTACGATGACCTTAATAACAAAGTTATTTTTCATCAGCCGTTTCTCCATGCTGCCCATGAATTTTGGTGATTTTCCATCAAATGTAAACATTTTTAATGAGGTTTTCGCACGTTGCATCGCAATAAAACCAGACGGGAATACAGTGCCCGGGCCCTGACTCTGGCCGCGGCGGCCCGGGCTCAATTCGTGGAGGCGGCACACACCATTTTTCTATCCTTTTTTGTCCCGTGTTTCCCCCTGTTAGCTTTATTGTTACAACCCCCCCCCCCCCCCCCCCCCCCCCCCCCCCCCCCCCCCCCCCCCCCCCCCCCCCCCCATGAGTCCATCAATGTACAATTCATAATCCACATACATTTTGTATGATCATTAGTCAGTGTTTTCCATTTACACCATCTGATATCATAAGTATGTTGCTTACAATTAGTATTGTATACACTTTTCTTTATGACTGACTACAAATGTAGCACATCCAATTGACTTATGTAGCGATCAAATTTGATCGGTGTTCAGGACTCACACTGGATCCAGTTGCTATACTAGTGATAATCGCTAATCATGTAACACTTCGATACTGAATTCCCGTTTTTATGTCCTTATTTGTCCCGTGTTCCCCTGTTAGCTTCATTGCTACACATCCCCATGAGGGGTAAGGGTTTTGGCAGTCGCTGCGTCAGCATCAACATATTCGTAAACCATCCAAAGGGAATAAAATTTATGTGTTTACAAAAAAAATTGTATCACAGCATTTTGTGTTACAGCCTTACAGCCTTACATCTAGGCTAAATTAAGTGCTGAGATAGTAAGGTTTCCAATGAAGGGGATGACCAAAATTATGAAAAATAGAAATAGATTTTTAAGTCATTTTCAGCATAAAAAGACCATTTTTTGGCCAAAATCTTATGTTTGTGTATTTTAGTGCAATTCATTGAACAATGTACTATCCATCAGTAATCAGATTGACCTGATTTAATGTTTATTTAAGAAATAATCCGTATTTCAAGCTGCTAAAATATAGAGAAAATAAAGGCAGAAAGGAGTACAAAAGGGCCCTTTTCATTTTTGTAGTTTTATTTGCCACTTATATTCGCTAGAACAACAAGTTTTTATTTGTTTATTAATGTAAAATGTCTTTGAAAAGGGGTGTTTGAAATGATAACCAAAAGAGGGGTATTTTTCACCCCAATTTTGTCTCGGTTTTGCCCAAAACGGGGGTGGGGGGGGGGGGGGGTAAAATTGTTGAAAAATCCTTGCAAAGGGGTACTTTGAAAGAATGAAAAACAGTCATGGTTACCACCAGGGTTGTACAAAGTGCGGGAGCAGGGAGCAACCTGCTCCCGGGAAATAATGACCAGAATTGGGGAAATAATGCCAAGTGGAAAAAGAAAAGTATTGGGAAAAGGGTGAAAAAAGATGAAGAGAAGAAACTTTGGGTTATGACTATGAGCTGTGGTTGCACAGGTATACTAACGTGTTTATTGTTTTATTGCTTTTCCCCAGGCGACGCTACAGGGGGCAAGGGGAGGGCATTTCCCCGAAAGATATTTTTGTGCCACCACCCCCTCAATAAAAGCATAAAATACCACAAAAAAATGTGCACGCTTCACGCAAATCATTTTTTGTTCATGCTCCCCTAACAAAAATTCTAATCCAATATTGTCATCTGATTTTTATCACTTACCTGTAACAGGGTTCGTACACTTTCTGAGCAAAAAAATTCAAGGACTTTTCCAGGACTTTCCAGGACTATAATTGAAGAATTCCAGGACCTTCTCTAGTATAATGTACCAACCAATTTTTAAACAATCATACTATTTGCCTACTTCAAAACCATATTGGGGCATTTAACGCCTCTGCATCAGGCTAGGAAATAAGGACCACAGGACCAGGGGCCACTTTTAGAAAAAAACGGCCCCTGGTTCACTGGGTTTTGTCATGAACCAGGGGTCGTTTCGGTGGAACCAGGGGCTGTTTTTATAAAATACCATTTCAACTCACAATGAATAATTTATTGACCTTTGTATTGATAAATGATTATGAAAATGTCATCAAAAAAATAAAAAACGAATTGGAAAAGGTCCGTTTTATTCTTTGTAGATACCAGAGAGGTCAGCCTTTTGTAATAAAAATGGACAGAATATAGATGTCAACAAGGAGCCGAAATCTATATGAAACGGTACTAGAGTTACATGTATGCACCGCTAAACAGTCTAGGAAAACAACGGGCGCCAAAATGGTGAAATGAATAATTTATTGACCTTTGTATTGATAAATAATAGTATGAAAATGTCATCAAAAAAATTAAAAAGCGCATTGGAAAAGGTCCGTTTTATTCTTTGTATACCAGAGAGGTCAGCCTTTTGTAATAGAAATGGACAGAATATAGAGGTCAACAAGGAGCCGAAATCTACATGAAGCGGTACAAGAGTAACATGCACCGCTAAACAGGCTAGGAAAGCAACGGGCGCCAAAATGGTGAAATGAATAATTTATTGACCTTTGTACTGATAAATGATAGTATGAAAATGTCATCAAAAATAATTGGAAACGGTCCGTTTTATTCTTTGTAGATACCAGAGAGGTCAGCCTTTTGTAATAGAAATGGACATTTATTTTATTTATTTATTTATTTATGCTTTCTTTATTGAGGGTAATATGCTTCAGTGACTTGCACTGCTTTCCAAGCAGACAGAATATAGATGTAGTAGGAAAGCAACGGGCGCCAAAATGGTGAAATGAATAATTTATTGACCTTTGTACTGATAAATGATAGTATGAAAATGTCATCAAAAAATAATTGGAAACGGTCCGTTTTATTCTTTGTAGATACCAGGGAGGTCAGCCTTTTGTAATAGAAATGGACATTTATTTTATTTATTTATTTATTTATGCTTTCTTTATTGAGGGTAATATGCTTCAGTGACTTGCACTGCTTTCCAAGCAGACAGAATATAGATGTAGTAGGAAAACAACGGCCGCCAAAATGGTGAAATGAATAATTTATTGACCTTTGTATTGATAAATGATAGTATGAAAATGTCATCAAAAGAATAAAAAACGAATTGGAAAAGGTCCGTTTTATTCATTTTGGTTAAAAATATAATATTAATAAATCAGAGATACTTTTTTGGGGGAGCACATTTTGAAATTCCAGGACTTTCAAGGACTTTTTCGGAATTTAAGGACTTTCCAGGCCTTAAAAATGAAAAAGTAAAATTCCAGGACTTTCAAGGTTTTCAAGGACCCGTACGAACCCTGTGTAAGTATAGGTGGGGAAATGTTAAGCTCAAAACCTTGCTCCTGGGGAAGAAACAACTTTGTGCAACCCTGGTTACCACATTTTGTGTTGAGTTGGGGGGCCGGGATAAATACCAGCATATTTTGCATCATATTCACCAAATAGTTTAAAGGGCAAAGGCATGTGATATTTTCCAGGGAGCGCCCTCTATTCAGGATTTTTTTTAGAAAGTAGATTTTCTTGCAGATTTACATTTCGGATCATAAATCATGAATATATTCCAAGTTACAGAGCGATACGATTCCTAATTACCTCAAAATCATGGTTTTAGAGTGAATTTAGAGTTAAAACAAGTTGTTGGCGCAGACTCCGACAGTTAATTAATTTTCACTCTAAAAACCATAATTTTGAAGTAATTAGGAATCGTATCTCCCTGTAACTTGGAATGTTTGATTAGAAATGTAAAGCTGCAAAAAAATCTGCTTTCAATTTTTATCGAGGATTGAGGGCGTTCCCTGGGAAAAGATCACATAATATACATGTATGCCTTTAAGGCAGTTGTCAGAGTTACAAAAAAACAAACACATGCACCTGTAACTCAAAAAACCTGCACAAAATTGGTGTTGCATGCACATATGAACATTTTCAAACTGTTAAAAAAACAGGGTTTGAACTTACCCACTCATTTTCTAGAAATCATCATCACTTCGGTTTGCCCGAATTCTTTTGCGATCGCGACTGCTGAGACATCATTGTAACTTTTGTAAAAATTAGCGTAACACTTTTGAGTGACAGCAAAATGAGCAAACACGTGGGATGTCACACCGCCTGAGGATAATTGGCAGCGACAGCGTTTCTCGGTATTGACATTACTATGTCACATCTCACCAGGGATGCAAATAGTGCGGGAGCGGGGAGCACCGCTCCCAGGAAATAACAGCTAAAATTGAGGAAATCATGCCATTGTCAAACAACAACAAAAAGGAGGAAGAAAAGAGGAAAAAGAGGGAAGAGGAAAAGAGGAAAAAGAGGAAAAAGAAGAGGGAAAAGTAGAGAAAAGAGAAAGAGGAAAAAGGGAAAAGAAGGGAAATAGAAAAGAGAGGACAAGATGACGAATAGGGCAGGGCAAAGCTAGATTCAATTTGAAGTGAGGCAGTGAAGCCACAAACTGACGCATGTGGATGGAATGTATCATACAGGAAATATCAAGACCTTCGAGGAACATTTACAATATCATCAGGGCAGGCAGTCAATGAAAAACAGTGAAAAGAAGACGAGTCGAGTCGTGAAGGTTGATCTGAGGAAAGTTATACAACGAGGGTTCCGAGCCATAGGAAATTCAATTTATCAATGCAGCACTAAAAGTTGAAGGAAGAACTGTTGAGAACGACCTAGAAAACCTTGAGGAAATATTGGATCAATGAGATATAAAGAAAAACCATAAGCACCAAACAAGTTGGAAAGTAGTATAGTTTGAGGAAATGGAATCATCAACATCAAGAGGAATAAGCAGTAACATGAATGGACATGACTAAAAGTAAAAGGACAGCAGCTGACACCAACATCTCAGATTTGAGGATATCATATTTTTGCTAAAAGGATGAAAAGGGAAGACAAGGCCAAATTGATAGTCACATTTAAAGAAACCCTTTCAATGCAAAAATAGAGAAAGTTAAAAAAGAAGATGCACATGAAAAATACACAAACAGACATAAATCTCAATGATTGTAATCACAAGCGTACAAATGGGACTATGGGCTGCCAGCAAGGAGTTCAAAGATAAAAGTAACCAGTGGTCTCTTTACTCTCTTCATACATTATATCCATGCGAGTGATGCGACAATAAATGTTTGACAGCTCTGCTCATAAAGCTTGCTCGTGCAGTGCAGATTTCTATGCGAAGTGCATACATCTTGTACCATGTACCAGAGTCTATCATTCATTCATGTACCAAGAGGATCATACCGTACTATTACTATCATTTGAGATCTGGTAAGGAAAACTATGATTATGAATATGGAAGCTTTCAAAATCAATTTTTTGTGTATACTATACTTTGAGAATGACTCTGAGTCATGAGGAAAATAATTGATTTAACATGTACGGGTGTAAACTTCCTCAAGTTGGAGTATATTATTATTTATGCTAACATGTATATTACAACCTATTCATAATCTGGTGCTGGTGTTCATGAAATAGCCCTTTCTGCATCAAACATCTTGTTTGATTAATTGACTGTTCTAAAAATCGCGGAAAAGGGGTATATTTTCGATTGTTAGCGCTGACACTTAGTGACAGCGAAATCATGAAAATAGGGGGTACTTCATGAATTAGTCTCCGCGAAATTAAAAAAGGGGTATTTTACGAAGAGGAAAAACTAAAAACATCACAGTATGGATTTGATCTTTTGATAGAACATGTTAACAACCCAAATACACCAACAAATTACCACTAACGCCTGTTACTGTTGGGGAACAACAAGTTTGTACCTATTTAAAATGATGTATAAAGTGTTTTTGAAAAGGGGTGTTTGAAATTATAGTCATTGAAAAGCAAAAAAGGGGGTATTTTTCACTCCAATTTTGTCCTCGTTTTTGCCAAAAAAGGGGGGTAAAATTGTTGGAAAATCCTTGCAAAGGGGTACTTTGAAAAAATGAAGAACAGTCATGGTTACCAACTTTTGTGTTGAGTTGGGGGCCGGGGGTTCGATTGAGGAAATCTTGAACCTTAGGACCATGCTCCTGAGGAAGAAATGACTTTTTGCACCCCTGCATCTCACTATCACGAACAAGTCACACAGCATCATCAGGCAAAATAACCTGATCTACTCGGACCAAGTAATAGTGAATGGGCGTCAAATCTGATATTTCAAATAAATATTAACAG
The DNA here is from genome assembly GCA_035610835.1 of Ophiura sarsii. Lineage (NCBI taxonomy): Eukaryota > Metazoa > Echinodermata > Ophiuroidea > Amphilepidida > Ophiuridae > Ophiura > Ophiura sarsii. Next base: position 55,964,221 of record CM069454.1, read on the forward strand.
GGGTTGATTTTAACTTTTTCACAACTTGTCCATTGAAAAAGCTTTGGCCAGTTGTAGTATTTTACAACTTGCCCACCAGCATTAAAGCTTGCCCATACATTTTTCTGAGTTTCAAGGTATTTCAGAGTTACATCATGAAATCAGCCCCCCCCCCCCTGCCTGATGACCTTTGACCCCATAGTTAAATACCGACCAACTTGAAACATCACATTGTTAAACTGACATCGGATCTACATTTGTACAAAACCTGAACTTCATGAATCTACTGCAACATGGTAAAATCAGATTCGGAAACTTGGGTATTTTGTCAATTTATGACCATTTTCAGAGGACTATCGGGTCATGTCCGTGTCATATCAACCCTTGGTCCCCCAGGTGACCCTCTCAGATTTTGATGAAATTTCATTAGAATGATGGAATGTGGCTCAAAAATGAACATGTATACAAAATAAAAATCATACGTCAAGTACTTTTGCAGCTATGGCCATTTGAAATTTGTGCAAAATGGCAGATTTTCACGCTCGTTAGTCGCAAAATGTGACTTTTTGACTTCTTTTAGATTTCAAAAGCTCATAAACCTGTCTTGATTTGACACGGAAATGACCCAAAATATAGTCAGTCCTCTGAAAATGGTCATAAATTGACAAAATACCCAACTTTCAAAATCTGATTTAACCATGTTGCAGTAGATTCATGAAGTTCAGGTTTTGTTCAAATGTAGATCTGATGTCAGTTTAACAAATGTGATTTTCAAGTTTGTCGGTATTTGACTACGGGGTCAAAGGTCATCAGGCGGGGGGGGGGGGGGGGGGGGGGGCGGGGGGAGGGAGGGGCTTTTTTCATGATTTTTTCTGCGGAGCCATCTTTGGGTCCCACTTATCATGTAATTAAAGGTCTGAAATACCTACACTTGGTTGGGAGTAAAGTAATATGGCTATACAACATCATCAAAAGAATTGAACATTCTGTGATACCTATTTCCATGTTTTAGGGGGGTCTAAAAATAAAATATATTCAATTTTCCACAAAATGAAGGCATGTTCGTAGACCTATAGGCTAGCACAATAAGTTGATGAGATAAACTGTTTCTGGTTACTGGTACTGGTTATTTGGGTAGAAGTCACCCTATGTAGCAATTTCCAGCTTTATATCTTTTACCAAAGTCAAGATACAATAGGCCTACAATGTATGCACGATTCAAAATTCAATTGATTTCACGACGCAACTCGGGAAGCCAAAACTAAAGGGGGGCGTCGGTGTCAAATTTCAACAGGCCATATTTCCAAAACCACTTAGAGTTGAGCGCTAGTTTTTTGCATGTGTTCATTTTATGTATATATATAGATGTACTCTAGAAATGATTTTCAGCCAAATCTGAGAGGGTGACCAGCCAAGATTTTCAACAAATTTGTTGATTTGGCATGGAATGACCCAATAGTCCGCATGCGCAATAGCGATTCAGGGTAGCAATTATTGATATCCTAGAATAGCATGTGTGACGGCCAGCGACGTCAATAATAAATCACGCAATAGTCTGCATGTTTAATGTAAATTTGCCTAACCCTAACCCACAAAAGCTGCAATACCCCTAAGATCCTGAGTACTACAAATTACTATTAGTAATTTGTAGTATTTAGGTCTCCAGCTACTGAATAAATTAAATTGCGTCTAGTTGCTTAAAGCACTAAATACTATATATTACTACTAAACAGAAATAAGCCGAAGAACTAAGTACTACGAATTACTATGACAGTTAGTATTTTGTAGTACCTAGTTCTT
>CM069454.1:55966099-56048599 GCA_035610835.1 Ophiura sarsii
ACCAAGGAGGCGATTAAATCGTATTAAAATGATAACAAGAACTATAGAATTATAAGCCTAAAGGGCTCAGAGACAACGAAGTGGTGTAATCTTTATACTGTAGCCATTTTTGATCTGTAGATCTTGTAATACACGGAACATTTGGTGTTTTTTTCTTAGTACTAACTACTGGCAGTACAGCCGCCCATGTGTTGTGTTAGTGCAATACAACTAAACAACGAACGACGATTAAGCTTATTTTACAACTTCATCAACAGGGCCACTCTGTGTTGAATTCGGTTTCGGCGACATTTTAATTCTGTTCAGCCAGGTAAGACTAGGACTTGGTACCAAAATTTAGGATTTTGGTACTTACTCAAGGCGCACATTCAGTGTTGAAGGGAACCAATTTAATAACCTAACCATTTTCTTGACCAGACTACAGACTTATTGCATAGTCTATTAAAGCAATTGAGTCAGGGATACTATTAACTTTGGGATAGGAAAGTTGTATACTAACGTACGTAGCGAAAACGGACCCTTTTGCATATTTGAATAAATTATGGTTATCGTCCGGAATGTGTCGGTGACCGGCGTTTAACGCGTTTAACAATGTTTAACCAGGTTTAACGGCAGGTTAAACGGCATGTTAGTCAGCATAGGTTTGGGGGCGCTGTAGATTTACACAGATGACGGTGGCCACGTGAAACCTAAATTTTGAATTCGTAGTGAATAACACGTAATCGCGAATTTTAAACTATCATTTTGACAAATACATCATAATTAAAAGGATTTTTATCGTTAACCGGGCGATGACTGTTAAAAATAATTCAAAATGGTGCACTCCTGTTGCCAAATTGGGTCGTCTGAGAGACGCGTGGCCAGCGTTGCGTCGTCTGCTACAATCATCACGCCTGATCGGTATAGCGCCCTCAATTCTATGCTGACTAAGTTCAATTTAAAAGTGGACCCTATCGGCAAGCTGAGAGGCAGACCCCTGATTGAGTCCCCTGTGGATGTCAATAACTTCTTGTTCTATTCATCAATTTATTAAGTTTATTGATTCTTTTGTCATGTTTGTCCTATGCTGGGCATGCATGGATTAACATAGGCCTAATCCCAACTTATCTTTTCTGGCATTTCTGAAGCAATCAATAACTTCTTTTCATAAACATGCCGCCTTCCAGATGAGATGCTAATGCTGATTATGCAATCGGCCACGGATTAGTTTATTTTCCAAGCATGGGCTTATTTTTATAGACTGATTCTGATAAGTCTGTGTTTCAAGAGATGGTTAGCTGCACCTTACAGTTACACACTTGCCTGAGTAAGTACCAAAATCCTAGATTTTGGTACTAAGGACTAGTCTATAGTATACTACACACCCGTCCACGTTTGTATTGTGCAATACAACTATTTAAGCTTATTTTTACAACTTCATCATCAGAGTTTGTGTTGGATTCAGCTTCGGCGACATTTCTGTTCAGCCAGGTACAAGACGAGGTATTTTTATAAAGATTTTTGCTGTTCATCATCATCATCATCATCTACCTATACTGTGCATAAACCTCAATATTGAGTATACTCGCACAATGTATCCCTGGAACCTAGGAATACAAACATGAGCGTACAGACACACAGACCGGGACGATCCCCTACTCTTTACGAAGGAGTCTGTGACCTTTTAACGTGCTCGGGGATAGCTCTTCCGATACACGGGACCAACATTTCTACGTACCTTCCGAAGCACGATGCGCCATGAACATGCCAACTTCAGTCTGCACGGTCTGAAGGAGGCATGGGGACGAGGCTGTGTTGGTGTATCGTTTTGAACTCTCACTCATAAACGATCCACCAACAGAACTACGGTGCGCAGCAGTGTACGACGCTCTAACCGACTGCGCCACCTCGCAGTTAGAGATATTATTAATATTATGTTTAGGGACCGTTCATTATTTATGCTGGAATGGAAGGGCGGTTGGGTAAACTATCAGTATAGGCAAGGGCGGACTTAGTTATTTTTAGCAAATTTGCGTGGCAACAAGTGTTTCAAAAGCAAAACATTCCATGCACGCACTCAATGCTGAGCGTTACACACTTGAATCGCTTGCATCGCTTGCCCCTCATGTCAATGGATTTGTCTGTCCCTAGTCCTGAAATGTTCCTACATGGTCACAAAATTAACGTGCCAAGTTTGAACTAATTCAGAAGATGTCTTGGGGGGCCTCCAAGAACCTAAAGTTAAAGTATGCATGTGTTCTATGTAGGAAAGTTCGTTGACCCCTGTACAATTCCAATTAGAAGCCGATTGAACAATTTGAAGTAGCTGATATATCAAAACCGTTTGAACTTAGATTAGGGACAGGGATTTTGCGCTTTTTAAAAGCACTAAAAGTGCTGCTTGTTTTTCGAAAAAGTGCTTTTTGGAACAAAAGGTGCTTTTTTTTAGTAAAAGGTGCTTTTATTCACCAAAATTATGCCATATGCGTTAAAAATAAATCCAAAAGCAATTATATTCCATGTTTCCATGTTGACGTATTTCTTTTTTTCGTTGTCAAAAACCATCATTTTTCATTAAAAACTACATTCAAACTAAACCAAGTGTAGAATAAACACTTCCACAGTTACAGTACAGCTCGAAATAGAATGGACCATGACATTGCACTGACATTGCAATGATATTGCAATGATATTGCACTGACATTGCAATGACATTGCAATGACATTGCAATGATGCCTTGAGATGTAACCAGATTAGTGCAGTCATTGCAATGTCATTGCAATGACATTGCAATGACATTGCGTTGACATTGCGTTGACATTGCAATGACATTGCAATGAAGTGCGTTGATATTGTCCATTCTATTTCGAGCTGTACTGTATGTAACCTGTTTATTTTTAGGGAGATGGACATTACTTGTTAAATATTTAGATAATTTTGAAGAAAAAAATGCTGTGTGATGAAAAAGTGCCTTTTTGAGCAAAAAGTGCTATTTTGGGCAAAAGGTGCTTTTTTTTGGTGCTTTTGTTGCGCTTTTGAGCATTTTCCATGTCCTTAACTTAGATTCTTAGAAGCTCAAATCTTGTGAGCTAATAGAACTGATAATCATCTTCGGATCTGCGATAAAAATTAACCGCCAACGAAATGAGCATGTGTGTTTTATTGTCAACTGGGGGCAAAAGCGCCCCCCAGTCCATATTCTGGGGGAAAATGTCTGTCTTATATGAACCAAGTGCTATAATACTCATTATTTCACACTGAAAGTGGATAATATACATTGATTTCAAGTTATTATACTGTTAACACAATCAGGACATCAACATTTGTCAAATTCGGGGTAAAAATGACCACAAAATGCAAAATACATGAAATTATGGATCGAGGGTGTTTGTGCCAGTAAACCGCACATGCTCATTTTGTTAGCGATTAATTTTTATTGCAGATTTGAAGATGATTATCAGTTCTATTAGCTCGCAAGATTTGAGCTTCTATAAGTCCAAACAGTTTTGATATGGCAGCTACTTCAAATTGTCGATCGGCTTCTAATTGGAATTGTAGGGGTCAACAAACTTTCCTAATAGGAACACACACTGTAACTTTAGGTTCTCGGAGGCCCTCCACGACAACTTCCAAATTAATTCCAACTTGGCACATGTTAGTTTTGTGACAATAGGAACATTTCAAGACTAGGGACAGGACAAATCTATTGACATGAGGGGCAACAGATGCACCCTAAAGGCGCAATGTGCGGTTGCCTTGATTGATCTGCGCAAGTTGTTTTCACCGGCATTTGATTATTTTCACCGGCATGACATAGGTCCGCCCCGTCCTATAGGGGGGAAGCCCCCCCACTTGGAACCCTTCCCCCCCTCCCTGCTTGCCCCCCCAAATGAAATCAATCGGTGTGGGAGTGGAATGGAGGCCCCACCCCCCCTTAGGAGCCCCCCATTTCAAGTCACTGCCCCTTCTTGCCCCAAATGGAAAAGTCTAGTATACGCCACTGCCAATTAGTTATTATGAGATCAATCCGATGAAAAATAAGAAAACTAGCACAGTTTGCATAAACCATGTCAAAACTGGTATGTACAATGGGATACATACAAGCCAGTAAATAACATGGTTTACGTTTCAATATGTTACAATGATTATAAACATAGACAATTATCTATCAGTCAATAGTTTGGTAAGGCCAAAAAGAATAAATTGTTTGTTTGTCCATAGAGGGTCCGAAAAAGGTAGGGTCGGTACATGTAGGTCGGATAATTTTTTTAATTTTTAATTTATTTTTAAATACGGATATTGTATTTGGGAATATAAATTTGGCATGAATACTGTGAATTAAAGTCGTCCAAACACAAAACACATCACTTTGATAGTATTGAACTCTTTTTCATGAGTTCCAATATTGTAGTACTGGTTGCAACACTGCAAAATCGGTCAAAGAGTATTTTTGTACCGAGTTTGTGTGCGCAGATACCGTGAACATGTTGTCGGTCGCCGCCATTTATTATGATTGAAAATGTGCAGAAAGTGAAACAACGTAGTGTTGAAGTTCTAGAAATATATACGTGGAAATATTACTAAACCTATTTTTTCTCGAACTAACTACCCCAAAAATTGCAAATATGAACCGTAACTAGAGTTTTCATATTTTCTCACACTGCGTTTTTAGTATAAAAATGACATCAATTGCACGCGCGATTAAATGTTCATTTAGTCCTTTTAATAGTCCCCGCGGTTGCCAAGTTCATGCAATAAACATCATGTTACAAGGGACTGCGCATTGGGGATGGTGTTTATAAAGACCAGATTTACGATAGCGTACGAAATCAGGAATAAAATGGTCCGTTTGGCCATTTAAATTGCTCAAAAAGTTGTTTTAAAAAAAGAATAGAAAATAAAAAAAGAATACGGTCGGCACCAAGGTACACGGTCGGTCGGACGTGGACAAACAAACAATTTTTTTCTTCTTGGCCTAATGGTAATACATTTAATTCTCTGACACAAGTCAATGTGTCAGAGTCCTATTTGGGAGACACCCTGTACAACACAATGTACAGATTGATCATCAAGGCTCCCAATCAATTGGCTATTTGCAAAATACAAGGATGGTTTATGTGGCCAAAAGCTTTCTTTCTACATGTATATTATTATTAGTATTATTTATTCATGGCATAATTTATTGTGTTTGCAGATAACCAGCTGAACAGTGGCGTGCGCAGGATATTGTGAGTGGGGGGGGGGGGGGGGGGGGGGGGCACTTACTTGAAATAAATGAAATTCCCCCGACGCAGATTCTTCTCAATTCCCCTGATGTACCAAAAAACTAGTAAAGGTAGCCCCAATTTTTTTTTCCCCACGGTCACAAAAAAAAATCGCACAGTCACAAAAATTCGCACAGTAACAAAATTGCACCGTCACAAAATCCCACAGTCAAAAAGACAGCACAGTAAACAACTAATTGACAATTATGACCGTTTTCATCATTTTTATCCCCCTGGTTTGTAAAACCAGAAGGGGATTTTGTCATCATGTCGGGGTGTGTGGGGTGGGTGGGTGTGTGTGGGGGGGGGGGGGGGGGGTGTAGGGGTGTGTGTGCCTTTTGGTTAGCCTTTTTCCCGAATGCTGTATCTTTTGAACGGATGGACGGATTGACTTCAAACCTTCAGCGATAGGTAGGCCATGGTCAAAAGATGTGGCTGCTTGTTTTGGGGGTCTAATTTGCATAGGTCATCTGAGGTCAAAGGTCATCCATAGGTCAAATCGTAAAAGTTGCCCGATTGACGTCAAACTTGTATGGCATGGTCAGGCCTGCGCATGGTGTCTAGAGACCTTCTTATTAGGGTTATTAATGCACTTTGAGGGTTCCTGCCACATCATTTCTTGTTTTATGAGGCAGTTTAATGATTTTATCCACAAATTGTAATTTATTTTTATTTTTAGAATGCAGGTTTTGTTACCCTTCTTTTTAAGAGTGCCGGTTGGCAATCGTGAGTGCCGGCTCCGCGCGACAGCCTGAGTGACAACCCTGCCACATACATACATAAAACCAACCCATACACCCCAACATACAATACAACATACATTCCGCAATTCCCATAAATCCACAAAACATACCATACAATTCGTTAGCTCTTTCCAATCGCCCCTTTTCGAGGAACAAATTGGTGCCATAACGTTTTTTCCCCATTCAAATCAAAGTTACACATGAAGTGGGGTAAAACTGGATGACAAAATTGACAATTTGTTTTTTAATTACATGTGCGTTAAACATTTATCAGTGTAGAAGAGCAACATGTCTTAATTTGTGGCATCGCTTCCCAAAATCTGGAAATTGATGTAAATCGTATGCAAGGTATCTGAATTTTGAAAATACTTGTTATGGTAGATTTTAAACCAGTTTATGCACTAAACACAGCCTTTACAATTTAGAAGCTTGTTTTCCACACTGGGGGAATTATATTTATGGATGGTTTGTACTCAATAAAAATACAAATTGAAAGTGTTAAAATAAAAAATAATAATTATAAAGCCCATCTCATGCAACTTCAAAAAAGATCTCATGCAACAAAATTAATACAAATCCCAATAGTGTTTTTTGTACCGTGATTTTGTTCCAATTCAGCTGGTTGGCTGTGATCACAATATTAATCATGTCATATAAAAAACATTTCTATAAAAAGTGACACTTATTACATTAAATGAAAATTAGCCAGTGCTCACATACATTGTACAGCCTTTATTACTATTGTTTGTCTGTTTTCTTTTATCTTTATTTTGTGAATGACAATAACAACATATCTGAAGGTTACTGAACTATTGTTTGAAAATTAGTTGTGGTTATATGTGACGTGTTCTACCGAAACCAGACGGAATTGGGCAGAGCTCTAAACTGAGAAATAGCCCAAAACATAATTGGGGGAGATTTTTTTGGGAATTTGGGTTTATGTAAATAATTAATCTTCAGAGTGTTTATTAAACAATATTCTGAAAGATTCAGATTAAAAAAACTTCCTAAATGCATGTTTCAGTGATTTAAAAAGGCCTAGTTCTAGTAAAAAGCCTGGGCGATATCTCAGTTTGGAGTTTTCATAAAGAATGTAAAAGACGAACTTGAAAATGATGTAACTCTGCTTTGGGAAGTCCAATTAAAAAAAGAGAGGTACCACTGTAAAGCTGAAGATCTCTACGTTAATAATCAATTACTAACTCAATTTTGATATCTTGCCCAATTGTGTCTGGTTTTAGTAGAACACGTCACATGCACATGAAGTGTTGCTTTGATTATGTTTAGGGGCTAGAGCAAGCACTACAAGGTTTTGATAGAATGTGTTTTGTTCCTTCAACATCTGTTTAGAGCAGACAGCCCATAGTTTCTATATGAAGTATTAGTTTTATACATGCTGAAGGGCCTCATTATTTGACAGCACAGCAACTATATAACAAGCTACAAAAGTCAATTTTGTCTTTTCATTTGACACTTTGGTATCAGAAGATTAACTGCTTATCCCAAAGTTAAAGCATTACTATTTCAGGAGCAATTTGACAATTTACTGCGTGTAAATCCCATAGGAATGGCGAAAAACGCAGTCAGCTTACAAAACTTATCACAGTTTGCGTATTTATCAGCTGATTTCTTTCATATTTTGGGAGGATAAACTATATTAATAAACGCATTATACAGATAACAAATACTCCATGGTTAAATGTTTTTTGAAATACTCCATGGTTCAATGTGCTCATCAAGGTCAAATGGCCGTTTTAAATTGTGCACAATGTTTTTTGATTCACCCTGTAGTATACTGCTTTGCAGATTGCAAGAGAGGGGTTTAGCAGAGTCTGGGTTATCATAATATAATTTCATTTCATTTTATGATATATAACGGTAATATTTTTTTATTCAGAATTCTATTTTGAAATACTGATAACCATATCCTCTAATGGTACGGTACTTTAATTGATTATTTTATGTTGGAAATCACCAGGTGTGTGAGTGCAGCTGATTGTAAATAAACTGATTGCTCGAGTACATTTTCATTCTCATATGCCATGAAATCATCATTTTGTCACTGCTGTCAAGACCTCGTATGTCCATCAGTCCTTTCATTCAGCATGTAAAAAAGTAATAGTACAAGTACTTCCTACTTTGGGCAGTCTGCTCTAAAGATGTGGAAGGGCCAAAACACATCAAAACCTTGTATGTATGCATTTTGCTTTTTTGCCTCTGAACTATTAATTGTAAAAAGCAACACTTCCTATGGATATAACCGCTATGTTGCAGTTTTTTGCTGTATACATGCTGGATGCTGCAGTGCCAGAAAAACATACAAGGTTGTAACAGAATAGCAACAATTTGTCATGTGATCAAGTTAAATGTCAAAATGTGTCCTTATACCAGCATGTACAAGAACTGTTGAAAATAACACAGATTTACATACATTTTTAACTATAATATTTTAAATATTTTAGTTATAAACAGGAAATATGAGTATATAAGATCTAGATTTGTTGAACATGTTCATGCCAGGGGAAGGGGTGAGGGCAGGGGAGTCAAATATAAAGCTATAACTTATCAGCATGTGTGACCTACAATTTCCTAACAACCAGGTACCCCTTATGCAGCTATTGCCTCCGAAGCCAACATTTGTGATAACAAATTCTAAGTCATCATGGTGAGATCTACATCACAGAAAGACCATTTTAGATAATACATGTATGTGTTATTTGAAGTGTGACCTACAATTTTCTAACAACCCCTATACACGTACATGTATTGCCTCCGAAGCCAACATTTGTGATTACAAATTCTAAGTCATCATAGTGAGATGCCAAGTCTACATCACAGAAAGATCATTTAAGATGTGTTATTTGAAAATGTTTGAATATTTCGAAAATTGTTGGAAGTTGACAAACATTTTCACAAAAACTGTGAACAAAATGATGACCAACCCTAGCTGGGAAGTCTGTTTACCCGTAGAACAAGGTGTGCTTTGTCACCTTATTCCATCATAGATTGTATACGTAGGAGCTGACACGCAATGGTATTTATGTTCCTTATTTCCTTGGATGTGCTTACTTATTATCTCTTCTGATTTCTTTCAGGAAGTGTAAAACCAAATCAGGGACAATCTTAAACGTGTGTGAAAACAAACTATAGACTAGATATTAACTATGGCAGCAACGGTGAAACCTAAAGTTGTAGTGATCGGAGCTGGTATGGCAGGATTATCTGCTGCAGGACAGTTAGCTGATTCCGATCTGTTTGATGTTACCATCCTAGAGGCACAGGAGAGACCTGGTGGAAGGATACATAGCACATGGGAAATGGGTAGGTTTTTTGATGGTGTAAATTGCACATTAGGTGATATTTTTAATCTGAAATCTGTAATAATTTTAATCTGAAATCATGTAAAATCAGCCGTTTTTGGCTTAAAATCTGTCGAAATTTGTTTTTCGTCACCAATTTATTTGTTCACACATTTTTAACAAAATTCTTGATTTTTGCAGATTTTGGTGACATTTTAGGTTTTAAAAAACCAATACAAAATCCAATAAAAAAACCCAATAACCCCCCCCCCCCCCCCCCCCACTCCATCACCTGTTATTAGCACCTACCTGTGGCAGGTAACGGAATATATTGACTTTGGATTGGAATGGTAACACATTATACATTAGATATATTCCTGAAAGATAATATCTCAATGTTCCAAACCTTTAATGTACATGTATAGCAATTCACCCCCATCTCCTCTGCCCATATGATAATGATGTACAAGTGTCCACCATGGTGTTCATGTACATGTAGCACCCATGTGATTAACATTTGTAACAACCATGAAGTACACTAAACCTTTACATCTCCAGATTGCCTGGCAATTTTCACCCCAAAATACATCTATTGTTAGAACTTTCAAAGCTGGTTAATTTTGGCCCTTTTTCGCATTTGACTCTATTTTGAACATATTGTAAGTACCTTTGCAATTCATGCAATGTTTACAGGTTAAACATGAATTTTGATAGTTTTCAAAAACATTTGCTTATTATATTCAACAAAAATAAGTTCCCCTTTAGATTATGCCTGATATTTTTAAAATGAGTTACTCCATCGAAATGATTTTTGGCACACATAATGTTCACAAATTACACAGGTGTTGTAATGCTTGAATGAGCACACATTGAATGGAGGAATACCTACCTCAATTCAAAAGTTGTTAAATGATGTGTTGAAGGAGGATGGTTAAGCAGCTTGAACCAGGGTCTTTGCTTGAACACTGTACAGGTACTGCTTGAACAAATGAGCACACACGATATTGAACTTTTTGCAACTTTTGAAATGAGGTATTCCTCCATTTAATGTGTGCTCATTCAAGCATTACAGTTATTGCTCCGTTCTAGAGTTGCTGTGAACACATACATGTGTGCCAAAAATCATTTCGATGGAGTAACTCATTTGAAAAAATATCAGGCATATCTAAAGGGGATTTTTGTTAAACTGTGAATGTAATCCTAAAATGCATTGGGGCATACTTGTACATGTACAGGGTGTTACTGTAAAAGCTGAAATTTTCGCGGTTTTATTTTCGCGCTTTTCACAAAAAAAATTTTTATACGAAAATTATAACACACAAAAATATTGTTTTCAACATTCATACAATGCTTCCAGAAGGTCACCCGCGATAAAAACAATTCGCGAAATGTCTATGATATCAAAGTGCGCGAAAATATCTTAACGCTAAAATATTGGCTTTTACAGTATACCATTTCTAATAAAGCTTTACATCTTCTTCTCCGATAAAATGATTCAAGGTATTAAAAATAGACACATATATTTGAATAGGGAAAACTTGTATTTATTAATTTATACCAAAAGTGTCCCCTTTCTAAAGCCCCTATAAGTCTCGAACATTTGGGACACCCTGTATATTGATCAATGTTATTATTACACTGCCAATGATGTGATTTTGATGATTTGCATTTTCTTTCAATTAAATAGGTAACACAGTTTTAGAACTTGGAGCAAATTGGATACATGGAACAGAGGGGAATCCAGTGTATGAGTTGGCTCTAAAACATGATTTATTGGCGGTAGGTCAATTTAACTATACTGTAAAAGTGGAAATGTTTGTGCTTCATTTTGCAAAAATAAAAATGTGTGAATAAATTCATTCTGTATGTAGGTCTACAGTCCTCAGAATAAGTAACGTAATAAATATACTCTTGGGTAAAGAAATTTCTTCTCTTCAATTTGTGGCATTGTTCACAAAGATCGGTTAATAATTAAGAACGCTACAATAAAAAGGATAGAACAAAGTACAGTACAGGGGTTTGAACACGCAGGACAGTGTGACAGACAGGTATGTGTATGCATGGGCTGCATTAATCATTGAAGCATCCCCAATCCTCATCTTACTATGGACCAGTGAGTTGTCGCTACCAGTTAATCAATAATCTGCCTGTTGCTAGTCCAAGGCTGCGTGTAGACGACAAAAATGTTAAAATGAAAAAAACCTTTTTGGTTTTGGGTACATAACTGAGTTAATTTTCATTTAGTCTTCACACATACAATGTAATATCTCAATTAAAGAGGGGAAATGTCCTTACAACTTTTAAATTTAATATTTTTACGTAGGAGCTATAGTTTTGGAGAACTAGAGAATAGTTATTACCTGGTCAGTTACTTATTTTGAGGGCTGTATGTATTTAAGGAAGCTCAAAATCGCAAAAATAAATACAAGCAACATTTTTCAAAATGTACAAATGCGAACATTTCCACACGCGAACATTTCCACATTAACAGTACTCTATATTTCCCTTACTCTGGACAGTGACGTTACTTCACAGACGCAACATTTAGACAAGCGTGTGTATATACTTAAGCCCCTTGAGAAGGCGCATGCGTTAATGTCAGCAATCAATGGACATTGTGGTGACGTCACGGTCTCGTTGAAAAGAAATAAACTATAGGAGAAAAATATGCAGAAATGCTTTGTCATCAAAGTAAATTGGGTCACGCGTTCAATGCTCGCCTCCCAAAAAGTCCGGTGCTGTTACACTTTTTGGTTTCATGCTGTCAGTATCGTTAATTTTAAAACCCCAAAAGGCTATCTCAACAAATTTGGTATCATTTGAAAGCTCTCTGCTATTTGCCTGTAGTGGTGTAGCTAATACAGAAGTGGAGATACAGCTTTTTGAAGTTTGAGGACCAGGGGTGCGTGCCAGAATTTGTATCATAATTTGATACTTATCCTTCGTAGCTTCAGATATCACTGCATCCTTTCTCTTGGAAACCCCTAAATATATCATATATTCTGTAATAAACGCTCAAATTTGCAGGCAAATTTTGTTGTATTTAGGACAAGAAAGTTGACCTTCAAGGTCCTTAGTTCTATCAAATTTGTATGGGGTTTATTTCCATCACAAAAACAAGTGGGGGCATTTATTAGAGGGGGGATGAGATTATTAGAAAATATACTGTATGCATTCTATAATTCAATCAGTTCCAAATTGGCAAAAATTGTGAGGCTAATATTTATCCCTAGGTCCAAATGGAATATATCATTTCTTGCTGATACATGCTTTTGATGCCAAACACACACTTTCACTCATACATGTACATACACAACGAAATGAATTATTTTTGTGCATGGACCAATACAAGCCTCCCTATTCTAGCCAATTTGGAACTGATTAAACTATAATGATAAATACATTGGAAGCCAATATGACACGTAACATTAGTAAACGCTAGTGCTAAGTTGTCAAGCATTGCGGAGTATATTATGCTGAGCTTTTAATCTGAATTACATGTTTAAAATATCTTACACAGGAAGATAGCATGGTAGGTTCGAGCAGTGGAAGTAGCAGCGAAAACTCTAGCGAAGATTGCTCCTCCTGGATCGGAGGCAGAGGAGAGGACGAAGACATCTTCTTCATGGAAGATGGCAGCCAGGTGAACACAGACATCGCCAAAGATGCCATGTGCTTTTACAGCTCTCTGCACGAGGAAAGCCAACGTCTTGGAGAAGACGGGGTGGATCTTGCAAAGTTTGTGGGCGAGAACGCTGGAGATTACTTGGAACGACTGGCAGAGCAGAAACTGAGCCAGCTAGGATTGGATGAGTCAGTGGCACATGTCTACAGGTAGGGCGGGCATCGTCAGTGTTTTTCATGTCGCGACATTGCTGTTAAATTTCTTGTATGATATAGCGATGATATTGCGATATCAACGCTCAAAATCAAATAAATAGGCACCAACTTCAGGTTTGAGGCACCTTGTTAGAACTATATCTATTAAAATAATGTAGTATTATAGAAGAGTTTTGAAACTAACAACAACAATCGTCTGTCAAAATGTCGCTAATCATATACGGTACAAAATTGTCTCCAAAGAATCCGTCCCCCAATCTTCAATATTACGCCAAGGTTGCTAGCGCTGCATGGAGCCTTCCATGATAACGATGCAAGAGGGCGCGCAGAGAGTCTCAGTTTACAATAACACATGCTATATCTGAAACCACAATCTTGGAAAAACATAGTTAGCACACTTTACGCAACTTTTTACAACCATCCTTGCGCTTGCAATTGAGATCAGATTTTGGACATAGCGCTATTTAATAGAAAGCAGAAGTCTCCCCCTTTCTTATCCTTCCTCACCCCCATCAATCCCCCATGTTGGGGAACCTGCCAAGGCTCATGATTCAAATCAACATTGCCTCGGGGGAGAGGGGGCTGCTTTTTCCTTAATTCACAATGCTGACCATTTTCCTTATCAAAGCAACTGGTTTTAGCTGGTTTACACTGTTTAACTGGATTTCCAACTGGTTTCCAGTGTAAACCAGTTGAAACAAGTTCAACTAGATAGATAGGAATAACAGGAATATAGACCTCGGGAATGGACAATTGGAGTCCTATCTCCACATTGCATAAAACATGAAATGTATCATGTCCCACAAAATGTCATTAGATCTTGCCGTAACAACATTAATTTGAATGCAAATTTAAATCCTTATTAATATTCTTTTTCTAACTTCAGATTGATTTTTAACTGGTGCCTTCGACAAGAGTGTCTGGACAACGGCTGCCAAAGCATGAAGGATGTCGCCCTCTTGCGATACAATGACTACAAGGCGTTACCAGGGGACTACTACTGCACTCTAGGGAGCAAAGGCTACCAGGGAGTTCTAGATGTGCTTTTGAAAAGGATTAGAGCAGATAAGTTGAAGTTCAATTCAGTCGTGACCAAAATAGAATGGAATTGGATGGCAAAGTCTATGAACAGGGATAAAAATCACACAGAGCTAAATAGCAACCAAAATGAATTAGAGGCGTCTGAGGTTGATACAAAAATCTGTGAAGCTGCAACGTATAGAACAAACCACCAAGCTCTAGTTAAATGTGAAAATGGTGAGGAATATCCTGCAGATCATGTCATAGTGACCACATCTGTCGGGTACCTCAAGCAGAACCAAAGCCACCTGTTCTTTCCGGCTCTTCCAGATGACAAGCAAAGAACTTTGGATCTATTCCAATTTGGCACCATAGATAAAATCTACCTGCGCTACAAGAAACCATTCTGGAAGAAGTTGTTCAAGAAAATAGATCTAGATGGGATACAGTTGCTCTGGGACACGGATTATGTCAACGCGGACCAGAATCGGACCGCTGTGGCTACATCGGAAGAGGAGATCGAGAGGAATTTTGTCAAGAAAATGGTTGGATTTGATACAGTTGAGAAGCATAGTAACATGCTGGTGGGCTGGATATCTGGTAAAGAAGCAGAATTCATGGAGAAATTGGATGATAATAAGATAGGACAGGTAAGGAAACAACTAGTATAAAGAGCTTAACAAAAGAAAGTCATACACTTTGTTTATCGTATACATGTACATAAAATGTCTTATAATAATTAAGAATAGTATAGAGTGATTCCCAATTATTAATTAACCAAAAAGGCTAGATAGACATTTGGATGAATTTTGTTTGCACAATTTGGTACCCAATATGCCGCAAAACAACAAAGATAAGGTACGATAGCACCAGTTAATGGAAATCCTTGACGTTTCCAAATTTGCAAATTCAACACATTATTCTCAAGCACATCTGGTATTTGTCCCGTATTGATCAACACACATTTCCCCTGCGCACAGGCTCATTCAAATTTAAACTGTCATGCATGGGTAGTGTAGCACGGCTGCAATGTGTGATCGATATCCCCAGCGGTCATCCTGGCCATGCAATGCCATAAACAGCATTTTCTCTCCGCGTTATGTGTTGAAAATGCAAATATGGAAATGTCACAGATTTTCTTAATGGAGCAATTATGGCTTATCTGTGTTGTTTTCTAGCAAATGTGGCACCAAATTGTGCCAAAAAGATTCATCCAAACGTCTATCTAGCCTGTTTTGTCAAAAAATAATCGGAAGTCACTTTATAGAACATAAACAAAGTGTATGACTTTCTTTTGTTCAGCTCTTTATATGGCTCATAGGTATGAAAATACAAGGATTTGATAGAACAGCAACATTATACTAAGTAGTTAAAATCAGTTGCCCTTTTTTTTGGGGGGGGGGGGGTGGTGGGTGAGGAGGGGGGGGGGGGGGGGTGGGAGAGGGAACTCGCCTAATACGGTATACGGGGATGTGCTGCTCTAATGGGTTACTTTTTTGCAAAAAAATCCCTAAACATGTGATATGATTTTGTGCTGGAAAATTCCTAATAATGGGATCACTTTTTACAAATGGGTCTATTTTCGCGAAAATGTTGTCTATTTTTGCAAACATTTGGTATACTTTCCGATAATTTGCGAAAATTGGGTCTATATTGAAGCAAAATCCTTAGAAACGGGTACCGTGTTTTCCAAAATCACCCTTAGAAATGGGTAGGGGTTTTGAATCTTCAGCAGCACATCCCCGACCAAACCAATTCCGAGTACCCCCTTCCCTCCGGGACCCTTGCCTCTCCCTCCCAAGACATCAATTTAAGAACCTGATTGTTTCATTCCCGAGTTCTTTAGCCCGCACTACAAAACTAGAATATGTTTCACACATGATTTATACAATTGTCACTAAACAAGGCTCAAGATAACAGTTTTTTTGAGCTACTTTTTCAAAAGGAACGCCAGGATCAGGGGGATTTATTGAGAGCCGGGAGCTACTTTTACTATTCCGGGAGCTAACCTTTTTATTAAATCAAATAAGCTTAATCGAAATTTGATGTTTTGGGCAAGTTTCCCGGGTGGTGGTTTGGACAAAATATCAGCGCTCGATTGTTTATTTTTTAGCATTACCAGGTGCTTTGGCAGAAGGACTGAGGGTTAAAAATTGTCCAGCGCCCGTTTATCTTGAGCCTTGTCACCAAAGTAATATCCTGCATCAGCAAACGTGCAAGGACCCAATGGAAATTGAACTGAACTAATCAGTCAGGGAGATATTTTCTGTTTGTAGGATTAAAGAAAGGTTATGTTAGGCCAAGAAAGAAAAAGGATCTGTCTCATATACATGCGTGGCTGAGGTTGGATTAATCACATTTACACTTTTCTATAAAACAAAGCATGTGAATGGTTTATGAATATATTCAGTTTTGGGGATTAACTGGCTGCCGCACACCGCAGCAGGCCGCAGCCTAATGTTACATTGGAAAAACGGAAACCTTATTCATTTCTTAGTGTCCATTCTTGGGCAAAGTTTTTAAACAATCTTTGATGTTTTTAATGGTAAAAAAATGGCTGTTGTCCGCCAAAAATGCCGACCTGAGCTTCTCCAGTTTTTCCGACTTTGCAAGGAAAGTTAGATAAATAATTGAGCAAGGCCTGGATGGGAAATTGAACCTGTGCGACAAGAAAATTGGCCGTGTATTTTACCAACTGGCCGGGTAATACACGGCCAACACGGCTGGCTGCCTAAGGCCTTGCAAGCGGCGCGCATAAGTATGTGGAGTGACTTTTAACGCAATTACCCTACGCGATGTGTCCATTTAAGGCTTCTTTTAATTTAGTTGTCCGAAAACAAAGAAAACAAAAGTGGGTCAAAAACACAATAAAAAAAGAATTTCCGCATTTTACACAGCCATTTATTCTAACCCCCAACCCTTAAAAAACACCCCATATAGCATAGCCGTTTTGCCAAATGTATGTGTGAGAGAAGACATTCTTTTTTTCCCCATTATTTAAGTAGGCATAATGTTGGCTAAATTTATTTACCAATGAATAATTTTTCGTATGTTCTATCTTTATGTTTCTTATTCCAGATCTGCACCGAAGTGCTTCGTAAATTCCTGAACAATCCAAAGATACCTGAACCAGTGGAGGTTCTGTGTACACGTTGGCATAGCAACCCATACATATGCGGAGCTTATGGAGCATTTTTTCCTCCCGGTGCGACAGGACTGGAATATGATAACATGATGGCGCCTGTTTATGGACCAAACGATGAGAAGGTTGGTGTTCCATTCAATATGTTTATGTATGAAAATAAGTGACCTTAAGCAAAAAGCCCCTGTTCTTCAAGCTTACCGACCTCTCAGGTAGGGTCCGTCGGTCATGTTGTTAGTTTATTTTGGGTTTTTTACAAAGATTCATGAAAATGGTGGTGAATTTAAAAAAAAAATCAAACGTTTTCAGAAAATTTCAAAAGAATTTGTCAAAATGTGTACAAAAATAATTTGGGTTAACAAGGCAATTGAGACTAAGTGTTTTGCCCAAGGATACAAATATGTTGGCCACAGCGGGGCTACAACTCACAACTTCATGATCACGAGTCCCGTACTTTGCCATGCTCTCATCTCAGATTTGGCTGAATTATGTACATGTTTAGTTCAGTCTTGATAACACTTTGTGATGGCTTGTCATATGACACATATTCATGTTCTGATTGGTCTATTGTTTCTTTTTTATTTCAGTCTCCGCAGTTGCTATTTGCTGGCGAAGCCTACCATAAAGAATATCACTCAACAACGCATGGTGCCATGGTAACAGGATGCCAACAAGCTGATAGGCTGATTGCATTGTACAAGAACTGATAAGAGAAGCCTCATAGGGAATGTCTGTCGGCCACGCAGTGGATTGGTAACAGCATGCGTAGAAACTGAAAGGCTGATGGCATCTTGCAAGAATTTACTTTCATCTCGGGCAGTCTGGCAGCTGTATCCAAAATAAAGCTGCCAGACTAGTCTTTGCATGTGGACGAGACAGGTACTCTGTCAAACTGTTGAGTTCCTTACACTGGCTCCCACTCAAAGAAAGAATACATTTCAAAATCATGTTGCAGGTATATAAGTGCATATCAGGTACTGCTCCGGCTTATCTACAGAATCTAGTCACGTACTTGTACAATCATCCTGATACTACTAGAAGTAGGCACAGACTTTGTTGTTCATCTGACATAACAAAGCTCAATCCCGTTCGTTCCCACAAAAGAGCTGGTGATTGTTGTCTCACTGTTTTCGGACCTCAGCTCTGGAATAAGCTTCCTGTTTATGTCAGAGAGGCTAGGACTGTGTCTGCTTTTAAGAGTCTTCTAAAGACCTATTTATTTCCAAATGTGTAACTTTGTATTAAATATTGTATATGTTTTGTGTATTATGTCTGCTGTATATTGTTTTCGGGGGCGTTGTTTAAGCGCTGTGCTTTTTTAAGAGCACTTTGTAAGTGCCTAATAATAATCTCACACATGGTATAGGTGCTTGTGCAATCTGGAAGTGGAAGGTCATTTGAACAAAATCATCTTCCTGCAGACAGACAGCCCAATGCATGGTGTCCAATAACCATCACCTGCTTAACTGATAATGATCCAAGTGATTTTTATTGTACCTGTCCATGTATGTAAGCCTCCAAATAAGAGTGCATGGACCAGGAGCTATTTTTTTACTTGCTCGAATAACTGGTCATTATTTTGGTTAATTTTTAAGGCAATTTTCAAAACAAAAAACCCCAAAAAACTCCTGGGTGCCCGCTTATTTAGAGGCTTGCATGTATGTTGTCCTCTAGTAGAGGATGATCTGAATTATCTTCTGTGAAAGTAACCTGTACATCCATTTTGGCAATGCTTAATTTGGATCATACATTTGTATTTGAAGAAAAAAAATTCACATTAAAATGTGAAAGCAATGTATCATTGAAAAGTCACCCTTGGGCGATGAAACCACCCCCGGGCAAACGAACCTCTCTTGTAGGGCGGTTAATTAGGTTTTTTCCTCTCCTCTTTTTTCCCAATGCTGCAGAGTAAGAAATTTGAGAGAGGGCAAGGGAAGGGGGGGGGGGGGCAGTGGCATCCTCAAAAACGTTGCAACAAAAAAATTGTGCTCGATAACTGCATGGTCATTATTTGGGTTAATTTTTAAAGGCAATTTAAAAAATAAAAAATAAATAAAAAAGTTGGGAAATTCCAAAACCAATGGGTCGGTCGGGCCAGTGGAACAGGTTAATTTCCGGTCATCTTACATCTACATCTACATCTATGCATGTTCTCGTCAACGCCTTTCAGCAACTAGACGAGCTCTCTGCTACCTAGATAGAGAGATGATATTTTTGTGTACAGGTAACAGACCCGGGATGATCCCTTACCTACTCTTTACGATGCGGTCTGCAACGTGTTTAGGGTGAGCGTCTGAATACACGGAACCAATGGCTTTACGTGACTCTTCGAAACCACGGCGCAACTGCCATTCACTGAATAGACCTGCCCATTTATACACAGCGAATGGGGTAGAGGAGAAATTCTACAATTAAATCTAAGCTAACCACCATCATCAGCTAACCACAGAAAGAATATCTGATAAACTAACCTAACTGAATCAAGTTTTGATTGTAGAATTTCCGACCTAGATGGGAACTTTTTGGGATGAACAAAGAATCCTGGTTTCAAGGTGACTTGAACCCACGATCCTGTGATTGAAAGAATATTCCCGACCGACGATCAGCGCGCTAGACCGCTCGGCCACCTCTACCTCTTACGTGATTATGAAGTGTTATCTGGGATTTGATGATGCTGTATAGCTTTGTGTGTTATGAGACTCTTCGTACAGGGTGTCCCAGAATGATTTAATCTGGGAAAGTGTCATTTTTGTCTCGCCTGATGTAATCAGAAAGAGACTATGTTATCACTATTTCTGTCCGGCGTCCGCCGTCCGCCGTATGCCGTCCGCCGTATGCCGTCCGCCGTCCGCCGTGTGCTAAGAAATACCTTTGTGACGCGATATCTGGAGATCCGTAAGGCCTATCGTGATGGGACTTGGTGGAGGGAAGGGGGGTGGTGCGTTCTGTTGCTGATTGATTTTTCAAGGTCATCGGGGGTCATACAAGGTCATCGGGGTCAAATATGCTTAAAACTTTTGAGACGCGTTGTGACGCGATATCTAGAGATCCGTAAGGCCTATCTTGATGGGACTTGATGTCAGGGAAGGGGGTGGGGTGTTCTTTTGCTGATCAAATTTTCAAGGTCATCGGAGGTCATTCAAGGTCATCGGGGTCAAATATGCGGTCAAATAAGATCCGTAAGGCCGATCTTGATGGGATTTGGTGGAGGGAAGGGGGTGGTGTGTTCTTTTTGCTGATCAAATTTTCAAGGTCATCGGAGGTCATTCAAGGTCATCGGGGGTCACATATGGGGTCAAATAGATCAGTAAGGCCTATCTTGATGGGATTTGGTGGAGGGAAGAGGGATGGTGTGTTCTTTTTGTTGATTAAATTTTCAAGGTCACCAGAGGTCATCGGGGTCAAATATGGGGTCAAATAGATCAGTAAGGCCTATATTGATGAGATTTGGTGGAGGGAAGGGGAGTGGTGTGTTCTTTTTGCTGAATAAATTTTCAAGGTCATCAGAGGTCATTCAAGGTCATCGGGGGTCAAATAAGATCCATAAGGCCTATCTTGATTGGATTTGGTGGAGGGAAGGGGGATGGTGTGTTCTTTTTGTTCTTAATTTTTCGGGGTCATCGGGGGTCAAATATGGGGTCAAATAGATCAGTAAGGCCTATCTTGATGGGATTTGGTGGACGGAAGAGGGATGGTGTGTTCTTTTTGTTGATTAATTTTTCGGGGTCATCGGGGTCAAATATGGGGTCAAATAGATCAGTAAGGCCTATCTTGATGGGATTTGGTGGGCGGAAGAGGGATGGGGTGTTCTTTTTGTTGATTATTTTTTCGGGGTCATCGGGGGTCAAATATGGGGTCAAATAGATCAGTAAGGCCTATCTTGATGGGATTTGGTGGAGGGAAGGGGGGTGATTTGTTCTTTTTGTTGATTAATTTTTCGGGGTCATCAGGGGTCAAATATGGGGTCAAATAGATCAGTAAGGCCTATCTTGATGGGATTTGGTGGACGGAAGAGGGATGGTGTGTTCTTTTTGTTGATTAATTTTTCGGGGTCATTGGGGGTCAAATATGGGGTCAAATAGATCAGTAAGGCCTATCTTGATGGGATTTGGTGGAGGGAAGGGGGGTGGTGTGTTCTTTTTGTTGATTAATTTTTCGGGGTCATCGGGGGTCAAATATGGGGTGAAATAGATCAGTAAGGCCTATCTTGATGGGATTTGGTGGACGGAAGAGGGATGGTGTGTTCTTTTTGTTGATTAATTTTTCGGGGTCATCGGGGGTCAAATAGATCAGTAAGGCCTATCTTGATGGGATTTGGTGGAGGGAAGGGGGGTGGTGTGTTCTTTTGGTTGATTACTTTTTCGGGGTCATCAGGGGTCAAATATGGGGTCAAATAGATCAGTAAGGCCTATCTTGATGGGATTTGGTGGAGGGAAGGGGGTGGTGTGTTCTTTTTGTTTATTAATTTTTCGGGGTCATCGGGGGTCAAATATGGGGTCAAATAGATCAGTAAGGCCTATCTTGATTGGATTTGGTGGAGGGAAGGGGGGTGGTGTATTCTTTTTGCTGATTAAATTTTCAAGGTCATCGGAGGTCATTCAAGGTCATCTGGGGTCAAATAAGATCCGTAAGGCCTATCTTGATGGGATTTGGTGGACGGAAGAAGGATGGTGTGTTCTTTTTGTTGATTAATTTGTCGAGGTCATCAGAGGTCATCTGGGGTCAAATAAGATCCGTAAGGCCTATCTTGATGTGATTTGGTGGAGGGAAGGGGTTGGTGTGTTCTTTTTGCTGATTAAATTTTTCAAGGCATTACATCCCTTGCATTAACTACAATGCATACCTCTGTGACAGTGCTACATTGTATCATATGTTTCATCATCATTTCTTTCAAGTCACTTTTGATGAACAGGCGAGACGCGCCGTTCGAGAACCGCCTTGTTTCTTTGAATATCATTACTATCAGTTAGAGTGCTATAGTTTAATCAGTTCCAAATTGGCGACAATTATGAGACTTGTATTTCTCTGTGCGCTAAAAGAATCCATGTCATTGCGCTTATTTATTGGTAAAAGTGTGCATTTGCGCATCTTAAGCAGGTATCAGCGAGTGGTGGCCAAGAAGGTATTCTATTTGGGCCCCGGTTAATATTTGCCTCACGATTTTCGCCAGATTTGGAACTGATTAAACTATAGTGGTTCTAACAACTACATATTATGAGATGTGATCCAGTGGAATAAGTCGTATATCGGGACTATTGATTTTGAATTATAGGTAAAAAGAAGTGACAAATTCTACTTGTTTTACTTTGTTTTCTCAGTTGGTAAACTGTTTGTAACTTTTAAAAAAACTAGAAGTTCAATTTTAGTGGGGATTTGGACCATACTATAGCATTTTTCACCTGCCTTTGAATGATGGACAATTATCAAAATTGAAAACTGCCGACATGTGACTCATTTCGCTTGATCACACCACATATTAAGCCGCCTTATGAACTTTGGATTTAAAAAATCAGACGTTTCTGACAGAAATTACAGATTTAAAAATAAAAATGGTAGATTCCAAGATTTACCGAACCGATATCGTCTGTTTTGAACATCTTTACCATCACTAAACATGTTCAACAAAAAAAGTTATGTGACACAATGGTAGGGTTCACCTGGACTTATATAATACATTTCTTTCTTGGGTCTTAGATTTAATAGTGAGGCACAATCAATCATTTGAAATGTGCTGAAATTAAAACAGATTTTCAGCGATGTTATGCCACACCTGAACAAAAATAGCTATAATGAAATTAACACTTTCCACACGGCTTTTGGTTTTACCATATGTGTGGTGGCATGGGAAAACTCTTCACATGGTTATTTTCTAGCAACTTGTTTTTTCTAGCAACCTGTTTTTTTCTTTGGCAGAGAGCTTCATAATATTTGATAAACAAGGTTCAGAAAAGTACTAAAATAAACCTAACATCTGGAATTTTGCATAAAAAACTCCTGGAGACTAAAGTTCAAGGTATAATATCTATCTTGTGACCAAAGTTGGAAAATTGACTTGGAACTCATTTGTTAGGAATGTTTTGATATGACCCAGATATCTCAATATTAACACTAGCGACTTCCGACAGGTTTTCCCATACCACCACACATATACAAAACATTTTTTCAAAAAACCTTTCCCAACTTTCAAAGTCTATCTCAAGGATTACTGAATCAATACTAGGTATGTTTGTACTTATTTAAATGCATTTCTTATGGTGATTTCAAATATGGTAATGAAATGAAATTATTTTGACATTTTTGAAACATTTTGTGACATTTTGGAATGTCGTCTGCAGACGCCTGCTGCTTGCCAGCCGTCTCTAAAATGAACTCGGGTACAACCCAAACTATTGCAATGCATTCTTAAATAATTTATATAATGTTATTATTCCTCTAGTATTTCTGCATTATTTGTCTATTATTTGTATTGCAAAGTGCTATTCATTTATTCCTCAGTATGGACCATGTAAGCATAATAATTGTATGTAATGTATATAGCTTAATTTGTTAGGCAAGTACATAAATGCTGAGGGTAGAATGTAGATATATTGAAACTATTTTACACCTATGTAGATGAGGGAGTTGATAGGATGCATGTTGGCCAGTATTTATGTTAATCCTAACGGGTACAGGTTATGACCAAAGGGATTTTTGCCCACATCTCAGCTCGGAATCCTATCCCTTCTCTGTCAAGGCTTCAAAAGGGTTGCCATAGTAATTGAGACAACGTCATTGAGACTCCGATCAAGGAGTTCCACTGGCCTCCAAATTCAAAATCCGAATTGTTATGTGATATTCGACCCACAATCAAAAATGCAATGCACGTCTTTGTGCAGGAAAAAGTGTCACCCAGGGTAATACATGGACGCAGTAGGTAAAATGGCGCTGCATTGCATCAAGTGGGTATTTAAAACGTCTTTGCTATCGTGATAGTACTCTAGCAGACACGCCCCCTAAAAACGAGACGCACTAGGCACCAGGGTGTGTGTTAAAACGTTGCGTGAAATGGTCAAAATGAGACACAATGTGCCTTGATGACGAAATTGAACAAAAAATGGCAAATACTCTCAAATCACACATTGATCAAGGCCCTCTGTGCTCAACCTAGGGGAGAGAATCCATGAAATAGGGTATAGGGTAGGGGAAGGGTCACATCAAAAAGGACAGGTTTGTCGGCAAACACATGTTTGATATAGGCCAATATATATTCGGTGAAAAAATAAATAAAATAATAGGACAAAATATTATTCTTCAAATCATATCTTGTGATGACAAAGTCTGATTACCTTTAACATGGTATCATTCAAAGCTTAGCATGTGATCTTTAAAATCATACAATAACACAGATCCGTCATAGGCCTCCAACATGTCCATTTTGATGTGACGGGTCACAGTATACGATATTCTCAGTCAAAAGATCTCCCATCATCATACCTTAAATATCACCTAAAATAAAATACTTTGTTTTTGTAAAAAGTGTTTATCAGCAACTTTGTCTGTGGACTTTCTATCGACATTCCAAGTTATCAAACACAATGACAGGTTGGCAATCATCTTCACGAACAGACTTATACAAGCATGGGCCAAAATTCTAATCTAAGGCCAAGAAAAAACAACTCTGTCTCAAATACCCGCGTGCATGTGTGTGGAGTCACTTCTACCGCATAACCCATTGTTATGAGCCCAATATTGGGGTGGTTTTGTTGGTGTTTTCAGAAAAAAATTGAAACAAAATTTGCTGAGAAAGGGCAAAAACCAAATGTATACTTTCTTTTTTTGGCCTAAGAGGACAAAAATGATCTCTGAACATCATTTTTATTGTGTTATTTGTAACGAACTGCCAATTGATATTGATTAATTCATTGCAGTTGATGATTAATTGGACAATATATACACATTTTTTGATCCAGAGTATATTATACTGGGAGGGGGGAAAGGTAGGTAGAAAGACAGTGTGCTAAGAGTTTCAGTTTATAATTATAATTATCCAAATACATACCAACTATTTTAATAAGTGCAATTAACGTAACCTCCTGAGAACCATCTGCTAATTGGTCAGAAAGATGGATACTTCGTTTATGTTGCACCAATCGGAGACATTATTATAATTATTTTATCTTTGATAAAGATTGGAGTGAAATATTTTAGAAGCAGTATTTTCATTGGTTTTCAAGTGTGTTTATCTTGTAATTAACCAATCATACAGTCTGTTAAGGCAGGTAGTACTCGGAGGTTTTGAGGATATAACTGCTCTCTTCTAAAATCACATTTTTGACAGAGAGCAGTTATCCCTCCAAAGTCATATTGAATATTAGCTCAGCAAGTTAGCAGTTTCCCCAGGAGATATTTGGTGTGGAAACCCTAGAAGATTTTGAACTCCATGTTTACATGTTTTTTTATGAAATTTCCAAAAGTAACCCATAGTTCAAATCCGTTGTGGATCTAGTGAAGTTAAGATTAACTCTTGTGTAGTGCTATGTTTAGCAATTTGTGTAAATGTTTGAATTTTCTTTGATTTTGCTAAAGATTCTTTAGCAATACTTTTATTTTTTCAAAATTGTTGAAATTCACCAAAATGGATACAATCATTTTAAACCCTCCAAAAAAACCACCGACTGGCGGACCGACCAACCCTACATGAGAGGTCCGTATGCCCTTAGAACAGGGTGGGTATGCTAAAAGCGTATACAGTTATCAAATGTTTGGAACAATTGCTTTAGATCAAATTGAAAATAATATGTTATTCTGATAATAAGATCAAATACTATAAACTTGCATTCATACAATAAAATTCATGTTTGATTCCATCAAGAAAACCTTTTTCACATGTGAGGTGAAAACTCCTGATTGTGTGATTTACCATGGTGCTTTATACAGTCAACAGAATAAGTAACTGACCAGGTAATACATGTGCTGGTAACTCTAAAAGTATAACTCCTACATAAACATATTCAATCATAAAGTTGTTGAGAAATGTCTCCTCTTTAATTTGAGATATTGCACGGATGCATGCTAAGAATTGTTGATTATTGAGGAAGTTGCAATCCCAAATGAAAGGGTCAAGTATGATTTTTATTTTCGCAATTTGCTTTTCTACCCGCGGACTCAGGCGAGCAAATTATTGATTGCTGGTAGGGCCAAAAAAAAAAAAATGTTATATTGGCGTAACCCGCCCGACCCTAAAAATACGCCCGACCCTACACTTTTTTTTTTTTTTCAGTGAAAAAAAACAAAAAAACCAACCGACCGACCCTAAAAAATAAAAAAATGAAAAAAATAAATGTTTTTTCTCGAACGAAATACGACGGTGCTTCTAACAAACAATAGGGAATGTTTAAACTCGGTTAATATTGTTCAAAAACAGCTGCTAAAAAAAAAAAAAAAAAAAAAAAAAAAAAAAAAAATCCCTACCTACCTACCCTATTTTTGTTCAGCCCGTTACGCCAATATAACAATTTTTTTTTTTTGGCCTAGTTGTAGTGCTAGTTCACCAGTCGATGCCCAGGTTGTTGGATAGTCGGCCCTCCACATTGTCACGGTTGATTAATACGGCACACAAGCTTTACCTGTCATACTCTCTCCATTTTGAAGAGAAAAATGTGAAAATGAAATTCATACTTGACCATTCCTAGCATGCAATATCTCTAAGGGGAGAAATTTCTCAACAACTTTATAAGATAATATGTTTATGTAGGAGTTATACTTTTAGAGTTATCAGCACATTTATTACCTGGTCAGTTACTTCTTTTGTTGACTGTACAGTAATGATGTAATATATTTCATAATTGTCTGAGTCTATATTATTTAAATTATTTAGGGTATACTATAAGATTGAAATCTGATGAACGTTTTGTTGTTAAATTAAATGTATGTCCATGTTGGTAAATATAGGGTATTGTTCTAAACAAAATGGTGTTTGTAAAAAAATTAAAGAAAATATGACTATATATTGCATTATAACAGATCCTATATCAACAAACGATTTCAATGATCAATAAAAAATAATATTATTATGAAATAGTTGATGAAATTTCAAAGAATTTTCTTTTGTTCTGTATATTTGTAGACTCCCACGGTCCATACCCCTACACTTGTTTACAGTCCTCAAAAGAAGGCTCTCCAATGGACAAGTCATGACCATACAGGGTTTTGGTAGGAATACAAAGGTTACGACCTAAGCTTCAAAATGAGACATGGTGCCAATTTTTCAGATTATGTCTTCAGGTATTTCGTATGCAAATTAGGGACCGTTCATTATTTATGGTGGAGGGGGTTGGGAAAAATTCGAGACTTGTATGTCAAAATTACCTAACCCCCACGGAAAATTTGTCATTTATACATTTTGGGTGGTTTTGTGAAGCAAATTGCTACCACTATCAAATCATGTCAAAATGCTGCGAAAAAGATTATAAAGGAAGATGTCTCCGACTATTGGCACACCCAGGTAAAACCCTTGCTGGTTCAAGGTAGATTTTAATAATAATAATAATAATAATTAGTATTTATATAGCGCCTTTCCAAAGTGATCAAAGCGCTGTAATTTCGCTGCTGGTGAATCATCAGAATCAGGTCGCATCAACTAGGGTGCTGCCAATTTATAGCACAAACCTATCCGCACTTAGATTGTAACATCCACCATTTTTCAATGCAGCTCCCCAAATACCATTGGGTCAAGGAAGTTTTTGATAAACCGAAACAACTAATCACAGATTTTGAAAGCAGGAGGAAACCGGAGATCCCGGAGAAAACCTGCGAGAGCGTGTATGGATCGTGATAAACCAAATGCACATAAAGCCCGACCGAGCACAGATTTCGAACCCGGGATTCATTGGTGCAAAGCGAGGGTATCTACCGCTGCGCCAAAGACTTATTGTGCACTGAAGCCAAATCATATTATTGGAAAAGTGTTGTTTATAACCTGCCAGTTGGCGTTTATAAATTTGTTGTCAATTCCTTGTGTGACACCCTCAACAACAAAGTCAATCTGAAACGTTGGGGTAAATCCAATAATGACAAATGTAACCTTTGCAAGAACAGGGCTACCCTCCACCACATTCTCAATCATTGTTCTGTCTCTCTTGACCAGGGCAGGTTTACGTGGCGCCACAATAACGTTCTGCACAACATATGTAAGACGATGATGACTGGTTTTCAATCTCTCAAAAGACCCTCAAATTTTGTGCGACCTCCCAGAATTCAAAAAAAGGAGCTCCACCATTCCTTCGGTTTGCACGGCGTCACAAACCTGATCCCCGATCTCTGCGTGTTCTGGGAGAATTCACGGAAACTGGTCATCACTCGAACTCACAGTGCCCTTTGAACTCAATCTTAAGAAAGCGCACACAAGAAAATCTGACAAATACGCCGCTCTGGTTGCTGATATTCAGAACAATGACTTTGAGTGTGAGTTGGTCGCCCTTGAAATTGGTAGCCGTGGTTACATATCCCCTCACAATCTTGGTAGACTCAAATATATACTCAAACTGTGCAATAACCCCACTACTTTTAAAATGTTCCGGGACAACATCACCAAACTATCTATTCTGTCATCTTGCTCGATTTTCCATGCTCACAAGGAACCCACATGGGACAATTATCCAACTCTCAACGTGCAATCATAAGGGTTTTACTGCAGGGCAGGTCCCTTTTATATGAATATCTATTTTTAATGTTTTAACACGTCTGTTTTGTTTATCATGTTGTGTTTAGTTTGTCCCCATTATCCCTGCGTTCGTCCGCCTAAATGGACTGATCTGGGATTTACATGTTTTCTTTTATTGTGTATTAATTCTGTATGTGTAACTTTTATGATGCTAATAAAGTGATGTGATATACGGTATATGAACAGCAAGGCATGAATATAATTTAATGGCTGATGAAGTATATAGAGTGTCCCAGCAAAAAAAAAGGTCTGACTGAAACTTTCAAATATCGTATTTTGGGATTTTGCCCCTTACGGTCCCAACTTTAACCTCATATAAAAATAGTTCCCCAATAGTCAATTTTTGTGCATTTTTTTTGGGTGTTTATTGAATACTTCCTTAGTATTTTAAAACAAAAAAACCAGCTTATTAGAGCCATGTCCGGGTTTCACAAAATCAGGTGTAATCCCGACTGATCTATATGCCATGTTTACAACTCTAACTACCTTGAGTTGGGGAGAAATAAATTACATACAAAACGCGGGCTTCGCCTTTGTTGTATGTGTAATATATTTCTTACCGCTTCCCATATGAGCATTAAATATTGTTTACTGCCGTATGAACGAATATTTTTCAATTCCAAATACCCGATACGATTCAAGAGTTGCCCGAATTTCATATGCGTGCAAAACAATACAAGGGTCCCTAAATGGTGCTTATGGAATACATTATTGTTGGAGACATTCGTTTGTCGCCAGATAATATGGTACTTTCTTCAAAATTTCTCGTAGAAACCTTTACATCAAGGAGTTCAGTCAGGGGTGTGCCACTGAGCTTGCCGATCGGGTCCACTTTTAAATAATTAAGTCAGCATAGAATTGATGGCGCTATACTGATAAGGCCGTGATTGTAGCAGACGATGGTAGACGCGAACGGTCGTTAATTTTGAATTTCTATTACTTTCAATGTAACAATGGATTTTGCCCGGGATTTTGATTATATGACCCCATAATATTCATCACACGTTGGAACTAAATTATTTCATCCAAAAACCGCTGGAGTTGGATAACCAACTCCAGTGTCAGTATCATTTTTGACAGCAAGCTGTGTGTAAATCTACCGCGTGCACAGCGCCCCCGATTCTATGCTGACTAAATAATGACGTAAAATGCGTCATACGCCGGTCACCGACGCATTCCAGACGATTACCATAATTTATTCAAATATGCAAAAGGTCCGTTTTCGCTACGTACGTTAGTATAGGACTTTCCTATCCCAAAATTAATAGTATCCCTGGTTCAGTCTTAATATAGTCTTCAATATCCAGTCATGCCAGTCGGTGCAGGCCTTCGTTGATATCGTTAGTCATGTTTTGTCCAGACGCTTCGGCAGTCGTATACGGGAATGTCAATTGAAGTATCAATAAGAAAATTTTTGGGAGTATTTCATCCTTACTTTGACTAAATCTCGTCAGCCTTAGTTTGATTAAATCTGAAGCTAAGCAATTGCCTTTGATTTACAGAGAGAACGGTAAATGTTAATGGCAAATGTTGTCCTTAAACTACCAGATTACGATAGGTAGGTGCTCTATCTTTGTGGGATAAGTAGGCTATATAAGCACCCAAATAAGCACCGGTCTATTATATGGTCTATTGCAAAGCACTTAGTCTACTCGTATGCCTTGTATAATTTCACTGTCACACAATCGAACAACACCCCCTGATACTTCCCATCCGAGAACCGACCAAGTCTACTCGTATGCCTTGTATAATTTCACTGTCACACAATCGAACAACACCCCTATACTTCCCATCCGAGAACCGACCAAATACAATCGAACAACACCCCCTGATACTTCCCATCCGAGAACCGACCAAGTCTACTCGTATGCCTTGTATAATTTCACTGTCACACAATCGAACAACACCCCTATACTTCCCATCCGAGAACCGACCAAATACAAGGTCTACTGGCATTGGATTTACAAAAGAACTGTGCTTGAGCACACTAGGGATTACTAGGGACGATGCTTTGTATGCATCACGATAGTATCAACCCCTTCATAACGCGCTAATATTGAATTTGCTGTTTGTACATCTAGAAACGCGTGAAGGGGGTATTTCTGTGGCTGTGTAAGAGTCTCTAGTTATCGTAAACAATGATCAAATTATTTGTCTCTGTTTAAACGTAAAAAGGTTTTTTATTACACGATATTGAAAGATAGGAAATAGCATGGAAATAGTCACATATGCGGAAATGTAGCTATATCTCTGAGGAACATATTTTGGGCGAGGACCAATGTCAAAGATAACTCCTAAAGTGTGATTTTAGACCGAAACGGCGGCTATACAGTGCCAGAAAATCGACATTTTGAATTTATCAAGTGAGCAAGATTCGTCTCTCTGCGTAGACGTATATAAATATTCATATACTTCGTATTTATCGTGTCTGCCATTGGTTAATTTTGAACCCCACGCGAACAAATTGCTCATTACGTATGCGTCCAATTTTTGGACGAGCACTAATGTAAAAGTATACGGAGGTCAACGAGGTCAATCCAATGCAAGTAGACCTTTTTTTCTCGGGGGGTGAGATCAGAGGATGGGGAGCGGTCCATGGGGAGTGAGCCCTCTATCGGTACATGTTCATAGAGTGACAAGAAAAAGGTATACTAAAGCACTTTTTTTCTCGGGGGTGAGATCAGAGGATGGGGAGCGGTCCATGGGGAGTGAGCCCTCTATCGGTACATGTTCATAGAGTGACAAGAAAAAGGTATACTAAAGCACTTTTTCTCGGGGGTGAGATCAGAGGATGGGGAGCGGTCCATGGGGAGTGAGCCCTCTATCGGTACATGTTCATAGAGTGACAAGAAAAAGGTATACTAAAGCACTTTTTTTCTCGGGGGTGAGATCAGAGGATGGGGAGCGGTCCATGGGGAGTGAGCCCTCTATCGGTACATGTTCATAGAGTGACAAGAAAAAGGTATACTAAAGCACTTTTTTTCTCGGGGGTGAGATCAGAGGATGGGGAGCGGTCCATGGGGAGTGAGCCCTCTATCGGTACATGTTCATAGAGTGACAAGAAAAAGGTATACTAAAGCACTTTTTTTCTCGGGGGTGAGATCAGAGGATGGGGAGCGGTCCATGGGGAGTGAGCCCTCTATCGGTACATGTTCATAGAGTGACAAGAAAAAGGTATACTAAAGCAGACTACAAAGCACTTAGCCATAACCATCCTCAATGAAGTTAACACTTTCCACGCGGCAGGCGTCTGCAGACGACATTCCAAAATTTCACAAAATGTTTATAAATGTCAAAAATAATTGAATTTCATTACCATGAAAAATGCATTGAAATACATGTAAGTACACACATGCCTAGTATTGGTTCAGTAATCCTTGACATAGACCTTGAAAAATTGGGAAAGGTTTCTGACAAATCTGTTTTGTATACTAGTATATAATATGGTAAAACCAATCCGCGTGGAAAGTGTTAAGGCGATGCTGTGAAATCAAAACGTTAGCTCCAGAGTAAAAGTGAGTACTACACTCGACTTTTACGATGACACAAGAATAATATTTTTTCATCCAGCCATCCACCATACAAATACTAGTAATTTATATAATATTGAATGGCTTCCAGTATGATACGTATTAGTAAGTTATCCCCCGTTTGTTCATGCAACGACAAACGGGGGATAACGAATATATCATTCAGTAGGCGAGGCCTAGACATAAACCCATACACGGATAAAATGCTATAAAAATAACACTAGGAAACAAGGAAAACATCAACATTTTCATTTACAATTACTTGGAAGCCGAAATAAAGCAACAGCATGACTCACGCGGTAATACTACGCGCCGTTTAATGCTTGCACTAAGCCGCACGCGCGATATGGGGGCACATCGCCGTAAGGGTATTTTAAATTCTAGTCATGATTGAAAACCAAAAATAGGGGATATTTTTCATTCCAATTTTGTCCTTGATTTTTTAATGAAAAGGGGTTAAAATGGATATTGCAACGGGGAAAAATGAAGAACACACATTATGGTTCCAATTAACCTTTCGTGTTTAATCGGGGGTGGGGGGGGGGGGGGGGGGGGGAGGGGGTGGGGGTGACTTCTTTTTTGAACAAAACAAGGACACTTATATTTTATAAGCAATCTGATTTGCGTAAAAACGAGGACATATTCAATCACTCTTTCTAATTCCATGGACGGGTGGTTAATTCATGATTACTTTAAATTAACTTTAATGAAAGCTTTGGCTTACAACTTGAAAATATTAGACTAGCAGGTTTAATACCTTTTTTCTTTTACGTTAAAAACATCTCTAATTTTGGGAAATTGCGGAAATAATAATATGAAACTCCTTTTCTTCGATTTTCATGCGTATCCAAAGTCAATAAAAACATGTTGTCTGTGAGAACGTCGGCATTAAAAGTAGGAGTCACTGTCCATGTCAGCGAGCGCTGTACCGTGGCACGGCCGCGTATTTCGACGCGGGGAGTACGCCGTACAATTTAAACGCGTACGCACTTTTCTTATGAATATTCAGCTGGGTACCGAAAAGTACCCAGCTGAATTATTCATGAGCTGAATTAACAGGGGAGGGATAGGTCGCGTCAAGGCGCGAAGAACTGGTGCGTGGCTTCATTCTTTTGGGGAGTTTCCGATCTACGCTCCGCTTAGATATCTATGCGTGAAACGACTATCTACGCCATCTACGCACTACCCTCATTGTGGTACGAGATGCGCGAAATTCATGCCTACTGAAAGATAAAAGAATATTTGCACGAGCTACAAGAATATTCCACGAGTCGAAGACGAGTGCTTTATTTCGAGTGCAATTTTACTTTATTTATTATTATTTAAAGACATGTATGAAAGATTTTTTTTTAAATCAAGTTTACTTCAGAATTCAAGATAAACATTAAAAATGACCATTATTGTTGTTTCTACACACAAAAACACAGCAAAACTTGATTAAAACAATACCATCGCTATTTATTGAACCTTTTCTTAAAATCGCCCTCTATGTAAATATGATTCGCGTCATTTATCACACGTGCTGCAGGGGGACACTGTCTGACGTAAAATGCTGAACTCGGCTTGATCAGCATTTTTGAATCTACGTTTTGTTGTACAAAGAGGGCTGATTTTTCTTAATCCTTATACTAGAAGTAAGTTCATACATGTAATACAAATGTAAACATATACCAATCCCAGTTTTTATCATAATTGAGGGCGCAGCATCCAACACATCTTTTACTGTCACTTTAATGTCCTAATGAATATTTTCCCGTATTTAGAGCGAGTTATCACTACTCTGGTAGCAGTGATGTAGTACTCGAGTCCGGACTCGGACTCGAGACCGGTCTCGAGTCCCTATTTTGAAGGACTCGGACTCGGACTCGGACTCGGACTCGGACTCGGACTCGGACTCGGAGGTGAAGTACTCGGTCTCGGACTTGGACTCGGGCACTAAGGACTCGGGAATTGTGCCCGAGTCCTGTCCGAGTCCAGTCAATATTGGCTTATTTTGTTTGCAGTAATTAAATTCTTATTTAGTCATCCAATCTTCAACAGTTTAGAAATAATGTCATAAATCATCATAAATACATCTGAACAGTTACAAATATCCTGTTGAAAATACCAATTGAGAACCATTAAAACACAATTGGAGGGAACCTATAAATAAGTAAAGTGATAATAATCATGTGCAATCGAAGGCTGTTTGTACGGTGTAAATGGTCTTAGGTGTTTTTGTGTCAATATATTAATTTATATACAGTTTAAAAAAGAATAACATTTCTTACAAAGAGGATATCATTGGCAATTTTCAGCTTCCTAGAGCAACGATGGAATTAGGGATGATATTTTCAGGGAAAAGAGATAGGTGAAACGGCAGGGGAAGGGTCGCTCTCCAGAATATCACACCTTAATCAAGTTTGTAATTTCTCAATCTATGAATTTCTGGACACTTTTATAATATCTGAATCAATTCTTATGCCTATAATTCCAAATGGTAACAACATTTTCCCATGTATGGGGATGCGAAGGTTAATGATAATGCATCCTTCTGTTGACATCACTGATATGTTGGCCTAGCAAAATTAATGACATGTGATCAGAACTTAAATACATATAAGGACTCGTGACTCGGACTCGGACTCGGGCAAGGACTCGGACTCGGTCTCGGACTCGGACAGTAAGGACTCGGTCTCGGACTCGGACTCGAGAGGTAAGGACTCGGACTCGGACTCGGGTAGGGTGGACTCGACTACAACACTGTCTGGTAGTATAGTATGAGCCCGTATTCATCAGTGATAGCACTGTGCAGAACCAACCAATTTTGACTCGACTGTAGGCCTATAGGCAAAAGAGTGTCATAATCAGGACCTGTGTAAGAGACCGATCATTGCTAGCTACAAATCCAAGATGGCTAGTCTAAAATAGGTAAAATAAGCAAAGTTTAAGAATAAGCTCTCAAAGTTCGCAAGAGGGCGCACATATAAAATCCGACTCTTACAGACGATGCCGGACACGGGCGTATTCACGAATATTCAGGTTAAAATATGCGAACGAGGTTACGTGATCAAGTGAATGGGACGAACGCCAACGGATTGAATTCAAAAAATGATGACACTGGAGTTGGTTATCCAACTCCAGCGGTTTTAGGATGAAATAATTTAGTTCCAACGTGTGATGAATTTTATGGGGTCATATAATCAAAATCCATTATTACATTTAAACCAACGGAAATTCAAAATTTACGGCCGTTCGTGTCCACCACCATCGTCTGAACTCTTACACATTGGCTTCGTTTAGAGGCAGATGTACTAATTATATGTACTAGAGATAATCACGGATCTGAGTGAAGCGTATCTGAGTGAAGCGTGTTGACCTTCGGCTTTGTTACAAATGGTTGGCAGTTAGTCAACCAAAAGAAAACTGTTTCGAAATGCCATACTATTTGCACCACGCTTGACAGATCGTTTTGATCATTATATGATTGATCCTTAGGGACCGTTCATAAATACCTTGGTGGGGGCTGGATAATTTCATTTTTAGTATATATCAACACTTTTTGACGCCCCCCCCCCCCCCCCCCCCCCTCTCGCCATGCCACACACTTTTTTGACCCCCCCTGTATTACTGCCTGCACCTAGAACTGTCTTGCCCCCCCTCCCGTTTATTGTTATCAAGTTCAGAGAACATAGATATGTTATCTTTTATGGGATTTTTTACAGAATTTGACCATGTATCATATTATATTTTGATGGACGTATCACATCTAGGAGGGCAAGATGTAGAATCTAGAGTGAATCAGAACTCCCACTTCAAGTTGGTCTTTAGTCCCCTGAATAACTTCACATATTTATGCACGGATCTCTGTTCTTGAAACCAATTAGGATGCGCCCTCCAATTATATATCCTGGCTTTAAATACAATGTGCGCGCAATTGTTGTTTGCTATTGACATGAATTTGCCCTTCATTGTTTTTTAGCTGGGCAACCTGAACATAGGTCCGTGGATATCCGCGCAACGTAGTGCGTCAACAACAAAAATAGCTATTTTTACGTTGATTAATGAACGTTCCGTAAATAATGTACATACAGGTAAAATTTTGGAAACTAGTAAGTGTTTAAACTTTTTAGACCCCCCCCCCCCCCCCCTTTGCAGAGTATCAACACTTTTTGGGCCCCCACCCTAAAATTATTCAGCCCCCCCCACCAAAGTATTTTATGAACACTCCCTTACATACTAATACGTATGTACTACATGTACCACCGTCTGGTACACATATCCTTGATATAAAGGATGGAAAAACCCTGTATTAGTCGCCTGAATAGTCGCATTCCAGGTAAGCTATTTCAATGAGCAAAAAGGTCGCTCAAGATAAATCGCGGACACATCCTGGACTTTAAATAAAACATGTACATTACCTGGATGTACATGTACGTACACTCCAGGGTTCAATGTTCAAACTTCTCTACTGCCTTGACCAACAGGTGATAAAGCGAGTATAATGGTTCATGCTGTATGACTATAGTACCAAGTGTACAGACCGGAAATTACCATTTTACATTTAGTTGGTAAATATGATAAAACGTTCACCAAGCCGTCAGGACTCGTAGCCAGCTCGTAATATTAAATAATATCAATCAATCCACTGCCTATATGTTCAGCTCATAATACATCCGGACAAAAACCACCACTATACTCGTACTCGACTCCATAACGATGTCAACTGCGGCAGATGATAAACAGATACCAACGAAGAAGACCAAACCTTCTTCAGCAGAGGATGGGGTTGCCTCTGGCGGCAACAAAGTCTGTGTAAAACTTGATGAGGAATCACGAATGGTTGTATTGACAAAGGAAGACGGCGGAGGTCCTATTGGGCGATATCCGTATGTATGGTTGCGTGATAATTGTCAGTGTTCTGACTGTTTCCATCCCTCCTCCAGAGGCCGTCTGTTCTTAATGAGCAATCTGGATCCTGAAATCATCCCGTCTTCAGTTGAAGTAATATCGCTACCGGAACAATCGTTACTAGTTCAGTGGTCAGGTATCGGACACATCAGCCAATTCCCAATCGCTTGGCTGGCTGAAAACCAGTTTTCCAAAATGCGAGTCGATCCTGTGAGTAAGCCAACTCGACATTTTTGGGGAATTGAAATGGAGACGAAGATACCTACCTTCTTATTCAGTAATATCCTCAACAGCGACAAAGCGCTTCATGATTGGATAGAAGCACTGCAAGTTTATGGATTGGCGTTGGTCACGGAAGCACTGCAGAAGGAAGGAGCGCTGGTAGAAATTGGCAAACGAGTATCTTTTCTGAAAACTACTAATTATGGGTAAGAGGTTGGGTTCTAATCTTATGTAATTCTTCACAATTAACTATATTACGTTTAAGTTTTCGAAGTCCAATAAACTGAGGGTCTACATTAGAAAATGATTGATCAAGGTGTATTTATTAGACTACTTGTGTGTTTACGATACTAATACTAGACATAATTTCAGTGTTTTAAAAGTACGTCTTTCATTTTATTTTAAAGATTGTGAGATTTCGAGCGCTAAAGTAACAGATACACATTTAGACAATAGAGTGTGCCATAAACAAGGTAGCTAAATCTCCAAGCGAAAATAGGAAAAATATACAAGTAACAGGAACTCATTACTTGTACGGATCTGTTCTTTTTTAGGCACACATTCCAAGTATTCAGCAAGTTTGATGCCAGCAATCTCGCGTATACCAATGCCGAATTAGGACTGCACACTGACCTGCCGTTTTATACCTATCCGCCAAACGTATGTTAAACTTCTGATAGCCTATCATTTTCAA
This sequence comes from Ophiura sarsii, assembly GCA_035610835.1. Classification (NCBI taxonomy): domain Eukaryota; kingdom Metazoa; phylum Echinodermata; class Ophiuroidea; order Amphilepidida; family Ophiuridae; genus Ophiura; species Ophiura sarsii. The sequence continues at coordinate 56,004,425 of CM069454.1, forward strand.
AAGGTGCCATGTTACATTATGTTAACACTTTGACCTGTTGGTTATACAGTCTTGGATAGAGTAATTGAAATGCACTGCTCAAAATAGAATAGAATAAAAGGTAATTTCCCCGGGGTCATTTCGCGTTGAATTTCGTCAAGGCACATAATTTCACGTTTTGTGTATGTGTGTGATGTTTTACATTATAAACTCAGAATACGCCAGCATATTTATAGTCGAGTCGTCAGGGTATTTTCATCAAACGGTTATCCAAATCATGACACTTTTTTGGTACAAGGGAAGGGAGGGGACCATGGCGAAAATGGGCCCTTTCACGGGCCCTTTTATCAACATGCTTACCTTTTTTTAACCTTGTAAAAACGCAAGAGCAACCTATTTCATTTACTAAAAGCATTACAAACAGTTACAAATGGTCCTCATGCCGACATTTTCGGAATACGGTAGATTTGTAATAAATACTTTTACAGATTCAGCTGCTCCATTGCATTCAACAAGTGAAAGCAAAAGGCGGTGAGAATCAGTTTTGTGACGGATACAAAGTGGCTGAAAACCTACGAGTGAATAATCCGGAAGCTTACCATATTCTAACGACTACACCTGTAGATTTCCGAGACTGGGGAAAAGACTACAGCATTTATCACATGAAATACAGTACCCCAGTCATCGAGTAAGTGTATAATAGTCTTATCAATACCGAATATTTTGCTTTATGTTCTGATTTGTGGCTATATTTACAAAGACGACGCTAGTTATTACTTGATTGTCTTGAATTTGTCAGATGCAATACAAGCTGACAATTTGAAATATACAATTTACTTTCACTTAAAATCGAATTCCAATTACAGACTCTCATTTGATGGCCGCTACAAAGCCATCAGCTACAATGATCAAGTCCGAGCTCCGTATTGCCACATACCAGTAGAAGATGTACACAAGGTCTACACTGCCATTAAGACATTCAACACTGAGCTGTACAATAAGAAACATCTCATTGAAATCAAACTGAGTGAAGGTATGCTTTTTAAGTTTCACATTTTGAGTAAAATGCTATACAAGCAAATTTTACGTTCTCCCTGCCTTAAAAGCTGAGTAATTTGTACCTGCGATTTAAATCAAATTTCTGCTCATAAGATATATCAACTAAACTAAGGGTTACAGATATATGGCTATATTTATCAACGTAAGCAATTTAGGCAACCAATTGATTTAGTCAAATTAGCATTTGTAGTAGTGCATAAACCGGTTTTCTTAGTAACTAATAAAAGATTCCAATTGAATCACTTTACTGATATCGATTTGAGACAGGCTGCACCTAATGGACGTGCTGGCAATTGAACACCGTGATTATTGTATTTACAAATTACAACACGATAGAAGGGAAGGAATACTTTGACGAAAGTAATATCAGTATGGTTTAGTTGCTGAATCAAAGTAATCTTTATTGTTATGATTTTATTAATAAACCTAATTCGGTTGAATTTTACCTACCGGCATCCAACTATATGTGCGAACCATGTTGTTTGGTCAAACAGGCTGATAATATTTTCGTGGTGTTTTTTTTTAAATGCAGGGGAAATTGTTTGTTTCGATAACCAGAGAGTTCTTCACGGTCGTAGTGCCTTCACCCTATCTGAATCCAGTACCAGACATTATGAAGGGGCATACATCGATTGGGATGCTGCCTGCTCAAGGAGGAGGGTCATACGAGACGAAATGTGGGATCAACAACCATTGTAGTAGACAATAATCACCTCAAATCGTAGTGCCTTCGCACTTCACCCTATCTGAATCCAATACCAGATATTATGAAGGGGTATATACCGGGGGCATACATCGATTTGGATGCTGCCTGCTCAAGGAAGAGGTTCATAAGGATAAGGTCATAGGAGATTAAATGTCAGATCAACAACCATTGTTACAATGCAAAATAGACAATCATCTCCATAGTTGCAGTGCCTTCTCTCAAATTTTGAATCAAGTAGGCCTACCAGACGTAAAAGTCCATACAAGTATAACGATTCGGTTGGTGCGTTCAGTAACAAAAGTCATCTTAAATCAATTTGATCATCAACTACTGTGACAAAACTTACCATGTAAAATCCTACTTAAATATTTTGGGGAAAATCCGTTAACATGCATTCAATCTGGTCCCCACCTATATTATCAAAATCACCCTTTGCCAAATATACTGTGAAAAGAAAAATGACTAGTTTTTGGGGAAAGAATCCGATCTCAGAAACGGACTGTCATGGTGATTGATAATTGATATTGCTCTCATTTGTCAGTTTCTTAAAGTGGGGCTAAAATTATTGAGTGTTGTAACGCAACGAAAAAGCCTGGATAGATTTTCGCTACGATTACTTTTAATTCCCCATCCCAACGTGTGAATGCACATTTAGAATGACATTTCATCTTGAATGATATTAACACAGCGTGCATAATGAAGTATGAAACATGAAAAATCATAGTCAATAACCTTAATATTTCCAGCTGTCGCCAGAGCTTGATCAGCAGACGGGTGAATCGATTTGATGTTGGTGATCTTTCAGGGATCGTGTCATTAACTCTTGGTATTTTTTTCTTCTTCAAATGAGTCATTGAAAAACTTAAGTTTTAGCCGTATCAAATAACAAAACTATGTTACATAGAATAGGCCTATAGCACAAGGATTACAAATATATTTTACTCGTATATAGTGTTTATACCGAGTGACATGATTGATTGTATTTCTTAACATTTATCCATATGGACATTCCTTTAATTATCACAAGCAACCAATAAGTTGTTGTTAAATTAGGGGTTCAATAAGGTTTCGGAGTTGTTTATCTTGAATCGACAACGGTAAGACGGGTTTATTTTGCGAGGGCAGCTAAACCCGTCTTACCGTTGTCGATTCAAGATAAACAACGACGAAGACCTTGTTGAACCCCGTTCAACAACGACCAAACATATTTACATCATTCATATGTGAATAGCGTTTTGGAAAATTGATGAAAACCAGTAAAAAACGTGGTTTAATAGGCTTAATTTGACATAAAAAAATAGCTGCTCTTTAAAAAACGGAACAAAAGTTTACGTTTTATTATAATTAGGCCCTTATTTGGACATCGTTCGTTCCCTGTAAATGGGCGAGGGAACTTTTGAATGGGATGGGTTACAAAAGGTAAACATTAGAGAAGACAAATTATTGCGCAAGTAATTGTGGAATTTAAAATATTTTGTAAATAGCATTTTATTCACACACCACCTTTAACATTCAGAGAAAAATTAAATCAAGAATGCGTTCAATTTACATAACACATTTTGATATATGTTTACAGAATATTTGTATCAAATTAGACACACCCCTCCATTTCAATAGTGGTATGGTCCAAATAGATCTGAGGGTTGTCATTTCACCGCGCGATGATACAAAAAGGCGATTCTCGTGTGCTGGGTAGCGACCGTTTCGGCTAAAATTGTGGCTTTAGGAATGGTCCGTGACATATGGCCCTCGCCAAAAATATTTCCCTCCGGGATATAGCTAAATTTTGGTATATAAAGCTGTTTGCTAACTTAAAGGATCGCATGGCGAAATGCATTTATACGCCGAAAAAACGGGCGAAAGAATGAACACATTTTGCGAACATTTGTTGTTTGTTTACAATTTTGCATCGATGCATGGTTTCCAAATAAGGTTCGCCATCCTATAAATTTGCATATGAAGTGTGGGTTTATCTCAATTCAACAACGCTTTGTTACTGTACTTAAGGTATGGGGGAGTTGTTGAATGATTTATATTATGACAGATATGTAAATAACACAACTATACTTACTAATAATTGACCATTTTGATAAGTTCTTTGTAAGGCGTGGTTCACTTAAATTGATATTGTCTTATAATGTATAATACACTGGAAATTTGTCACGGTACTGATTGAACTGGAAGACATTCGGCCGAGTGCACTAAACTAGCGTAACTTAATAGGGAGGTAAGCTCTAGTAGTTATGCTGTAACTGTAGCGTTACTTACTAACGATGTAATTCTAGAGCATAACTGGCGAGTACCACCAGAATAGTAATTAGCGAGGTAAATATCCACATTAATCAGCATCGTCCCTTAATTGGCGCATATGCCAAATGTTAACCTATAGTTTACTGTAAAATTCTGACATGAATGGTCCTCCGTAATATTCAAAAAATGTGTCGTCACTTGCTAGGTCATAGGTGAGTGTACAATATAAAGAATTACGTTGAGTCGGCCTGCGTTCCGGACAAAAAATTACGCAATTTTTTTGGCCAAAACTTTCGAAGTTGTGTATCGCTTTTTCAAAAATAAGGACTATCATGACATTACAAACATATTTTGGGCGAGTGGCACATACAAATATTGCACCAAAAAGCACAATTTTAATGACAAACACAAGCACCCGATGGAAACAAGTAGTTTAATGGTATATACAATCATAACACATCTCATAACACAAATACTTCCGTGGCGTGGATACCTTGTCCTTCGCTTGTGAACCGCAGCACCCCGGTTCGATCCCCAGCACCCCGGTTCGATCCCCACGCACGGCTTCCTTCTGCATTAGCGAATCATCCTCTCCAATGTTCACAACAAATTTACGCTACTGCTAGAATCGACTGACTTGTGGCATAAAACGTTATGCCCCAACTTACTCTTGGGTCCAGTCAGGTATAACATTTAGCGTAAATTACCCGCCAGTTACTAGCCTAGCAGCTTTTACCCCGATTTGGTGCTCTCCAAATTTTGGGTTACGCCTCAGCTACTAGCGAGGTAGTGCTATTCTTCAGCTATTCGTCATTGGTGCACTCGGCCGATTAATAAGGAAATATGGCGACTTCAAGATACGGGCTACGTAATATTCAGCTTTCCTGGCAAATTACCAACAAGTACGATGGAAAACCGATGTTCCCGGGTGACACTAGTCCCCCTCTTTCTTTCGCTACGTCAATGTATAAACCCTGTTTTACATTGCTTTTCTAAACTTTTACAATGTATGTGCTCACTCCCGGTGCTCACTCGCCTGTGGCGTAGGCTCAGGTCAGTAATTGACAGATGAAATAGAGTTAATAAGATCTTTCGACCCCACGATTGGGGGGGGGGGGGGGGGGGTGCATAGGCTCAGGTCAGTGATTGACAGATAAAGTTAAGAGGGGGAAATATAGGGATAGAGTTTAGGTTCAGGGGGCATAGGCTATAAAGCTGAGCGGCCCCTTACCGTGTGAAAAATGGGTGCGGACGGCGGCACACACGGTGGGCCGTTTCCCGTCCGTTGAACACGTTCAGGGGACTTTGCCGGCCACCGGAGATTTGAACATGCTCAAAACTCCTGGCGGGTGAGTAAAAGCGGCGGCGAACGATAGGAGCCCGGTATGAAGACGGTATAAGGACGGCGCACCCGTTCGCACCCGTATCACACACGTTTCGCACCCGTTTCACGCCCATTCGCAGAACGGACTCTCAGCAGGCATGTTGCAACTCTCTAAATGTAAAAGAGCTAAAACTCACTCTTTCGAGAGCTTTAGGAGGGACAGCTCTTTTTTTGGAGTGAAGTTCACTCTTAAAAGAGCGATCACTCTAAAAAGAGTTAAAATCACTTTGAAAAGAGTAGAAATCACTCTTAAAAGAGTGAAAAATCAATCAGAAAAGAGTGAAAAATCAATCTGAAAAGAGTGAACTTCACTTCCTAGAAGCCGTCCCTCCTAGAGCTCTCGAAAGAGTGAGGTTTAGTTCTTTTACATTTAGAGAGTATTATAGATGTTGGTCGTACGAATTCCGGAATGCAAATGAAGCGGCGAGTTTGAGCGCTCAGCTTAAAAAGGGCGGTTTGATGATATAATCAAGACGTTTCGGCCGGTACCCAGGCGTTCCGACCGGTTAGGAGCCGGTATGGAGGTGGTATGCACACGGTGAGGACACGGTGAAAACGGTAAGCATGGTAAGCTAGACCTGTATGAGGCCGGTGAGCCCGGTAACAGGCCGGTGAGAACCCGGTACAGACCCGGTGTAGAGCGGTATGGACCGAGGACCGGTGAGGAGGTGTTATGCACCCGGCGAGAACGGTAAGCTAGCCACGTATGAGGACGGTGAGCCCGGTACCAGGCCGGTGAGGACCCCGCATATACCCGGTATATAACGGTATGGACCCGGTGACCACCAACAAAAATCAATGAGCCCGTTGGAATTGTTTACTGATTGTTTAGACTCTGTTGTTTTTCTATTAGATGGTAAGGGAGCAGTTCCATTTGTACGCGATAAAAATTGCGAGAATGTTCCGGGCCCCGATGAGTTTTTTATCAGGCCCCGATGAGATTTTTATCGCGAACAGTTGCGAGTAGCAAAGGATTATTTATCGAGTAGCGTATTACCACTTGTTTAAATATAACGAAAGATAAGTGGTCGGTATGTAAATAGAGCTTCGGGTTATTTATTCTAGTTGTAAGTTACAAATTCAGCATTTCATGTTTTTAGAGATAATGTTATTGATTATGGATGTTTAACGTAAATTGTATTATCCTCGTGTATTTGCTAAACAATGTCCCGCTCTATTTGCTAAACATACCCCAGGGTATGGCAGAGGCCTCGTATCGGGCCCCGATGTCTATTTTATCGGGGCCTGATGACTATTTTATCGCGAATCAACTTGAAAAACATCGGGTCCAAAACATATCAGGCCCGATACAATCGCGATAAATTTATCGCGTACAAATGGAACTGTTCCCTAAGGTGGCCGCCTACCATTACCGCCCTGCGAACGGGCGCGAAACGGGTGCGCCGTCTGTATACCGTCTTCAAACCGGGCTCTCACCGTTTGCCGCCGCTTTTACTCACCCGGCAAGAGTTTTGAGAATGGTCAAACTTCCTGCCGGGCGCGGATGGCCGGCAATGTCCCCGGCAACGTGTTCAACGGACGGGAAACGGCCCACCGTGTGACATCACCGTGTGCCACTGTCTGCACCAATTTGTCACACGGTAATGGGCCGGCCAGCTCACACGGATACATGTGAGTACAAATGTATTTTACAGAGATTCCCGGAATGTGAGCGAAGCGGCGAGCTTGAGCGCTCAGCTTATACAGGGCAGTTTGATGACGTTATCAAGTTGGTTCGGTCGGTACCCAAGCGTTTCGGCCGGTGAGGACCTAGTGAGGAGGTGGTATGAGCCCGGTTCCAGGCCGATAAGGACCCGGTATAGAACAGTATGAACCCGGTGACAAAAAAAAATCAATGCGGCCGTTGACATTTTTTGCTGATTGTTCACCGTGTTGGATGTTTTTCTATAAGACGGTAAGGGGCCGCCCAGCTCACACGGATACATGTGATTGCCCCATTATAGCTAGGCTAATATATATTCAAATGATTGAGACATGTACAAAATTGGAGTCAAATGAAAGATTGCAATGAAAGATTAATTTTCCAAAAAAGAATTATGACAATCGGTCAATGCATTCTTGTGTTACGGTGTTTTGAAATACTCCGAAAATCTGCCAAAAACAGTAACAATGCCCCAAAATAGAATTTATCAGGATTTAGAGAGCTCAATTTGTTAATAAAATTATATTGCATTAAGCTAATAACCTAGTGAAATTGGTCATTTTGACCAGTTTTACTGACCGCAATCAAAAGAGTGATTAAGTCCAGCTAATTAATATGCGTAAATGTTATAAATCCAGATGTGAAAGGTGTATTGCAATCAAACTTAGTATACTGGCTAACTGTATGATACCCAATCTTTTAAACTATAATTTAGTTTCATAAGCTCATTAAATATGCAAATTAGCTAATTATCTATTCGAGTCATTAATATGCAAATGAGTAATGTCCGACAATTTTTTTCCCATCATAAGAGTGATCGGTAATAGATATATAACATGTATACCCAAATTGATTGACAAATATTGATGGATTTAGGAATTAAACAAGCTTTTCCATTTCTTAAATACCCATATTTAAATTCTCAGTCTTTTCCTCACATTGTTCACTCAAAGGATGCAAAATCTGAGCATATCACTAAATGGATAAAAGTGTTTAGTACAATATCTCAGGTTAGGTTTATTTAAATCGGCCCAATATATTCAAGTTTAGAGCAAATTTCGAAAATTGGTAAAAACAGTCCTAAGGGATCACGTCAAAACTCGACCGCCAGGCAACCGCCGGTTACGGCCGGTTCCGCCCGGTTCTCACAAAACGTGTCGTCTGTTATAATATACACACATAATGAGGTCAAATAGTTACACTCTGGTGAACACGACCGGTTGATAGTGCCTCGTCACACGCGTGAGCAATAAAATCTTGAAGTAATGGGCTCAGTTGACAGCCAGTACAATACAGCTATTGATTTTCGCTGGGGTTGGCTTTTTCAATCTGTTTATAGCTCAATTAACTTTTTTTAAATCAATACCGAAAGTCTATGAATGTTTTTTTAATTTTTTTTATAGAACGATTATAGAGAGAGCTATTATGACCGCAAAGTAACAGATTGATAGTGCAAATTGGTCCGGTTACAGCATTAAGTCAACCGGCGGTTGTTCAGTGTTGCATGCGCGAATATTCATATACCAGTAAACATTTGACCTGAAAGAACCGGGCGGAACCGCCCGTAACCGGCGGTCAACGGGCGGTCGAGTTTTGACGTCTTCCCTAACTAAAAAAACCTGATGATAAGTGTTTATACCTGAATCAAGGTTATATAGTGTAAGGTCATGACTACCATATATGGCAAGCTCACTGCCCTATAGGGAGTGCACAATGTGAGGATAATTAATTTTATACTTTTATATAGGGGTGTTTTTCAAAGCAGAGCTGCATACATTATATGAAGGGATTGTTTTGCATAAGGGCTTACAGACCATTCCTAGATGTTACTCATTTTGCATTATTAATTAATCAACATATTGTATCTTCATGACTTGGATTAGTGCATCCATGCACGCAAATTGAGGCATCAACAATACAAGCCACATTCCACATCGTGAATAGCCATCCATTCAATAATGCAAAATGAGTAACAGGTAAAAGTGGATGTAGTCCCTTTTGCAACACAGCTCTTCATAATGTTGTTGTTCACTGGTGTAATGATCCCAGTGGCAGACTCTGTGTGTGTGCACAGTGGCAGACTCTGTGTGTGTGCATTGTGCTATGCCTACTAATATAATTGTAAGCAAGTTTGCGACCTCTTTGATTTTAACAATCCCATAGTGCATTTCGTTAAAACAGTGTAAATTGTTTTTTCAACTATACGTATCACGTGATAACCACGATCGCAAAATATCGCAAAATGGCGCGGTACCCCAACCCCCCCCCCCCTGTCGAGTTTTCTAAACATCAAATAAACGTAGCATTGCTATCATTCAACTCTAGAGGGCGTCAATTTGTTTTCTGAAAAAGCAGTGCCATGAAGCAAATAACATGGTCGTTCCCGGGGACGCAGTCTTTACGTCATTACCAACCGCACTGCAAATCATAGGCAGCAACTAAAAGTCAAGACAGGCCTCAAACTACCTGAATCGTTGCAGTTGACTTCAATCCAACTCGTGCGCGACTGGTTGTCAAGTAGCTACTAGCGATTTGTTTGTCATCATTGTCCACCCGAGCGACTTCATATCGCATGCGACCTGCGACAGAAAGTAGGTTATGTCTATATCTAGTCCTTACGAGTTCCAGTCGCTTTGGGCTACTGCAGACAGGACGATAACTTTCAGATCAGTTGAGCACCTTGCAACATAACTTTCTGTTATCATTGTAATTATAATGTATTATGGTCATTATTTTCATTAGTAAGAACCATGGCACAAACCTTGCACCGTAAACCAAGTCATCGATTCTACAATTTTGGATTCAAAATTGTGACATATCTAAAAAAAAACTACTCCTCCCACTTCCTTTGTAAATTTTAACTATAAGGATTTATGTCAATAAAAACCAATGGGCGACGAGTTTGTTTATTTTATACAGAAATGTCAATACACTCGATGACCCAGCTTATGGTGGAGCGTTTCTGTAATGCTAATTTCTAAGGTTTCCAGAATAAGTCAACATATACAGCAATGACATTTTATAGCCACAATGGTCGCTTTCTAACCTGATCTCTGCAATGGACGTGATTTAGGGCGTAAAAAACTGACCTAGTTCAGCTTTATACGCCCTAAAACATTGATCTTTCTTTCATTTCACAGCAATTTCCCTTGACTGGGCACAGTGATCAATACGAATGACTGCCCTCATTCCATTCAACCAAATGGGAAATCATCGTTCTTTGCCTGTATGAATAATAACTGCTGTCATTTTTGAATAACTTGAGAGTTACATACATGCATTGTGTATGTATCAAACATGTTATACATGAATTTCAACAAGTTTGTTTGTACGGTGTTTAAAACAGGATACATATTATTATAAAGTGAAAGATATTGAGGATGGGCGTTACAACCGGTGTTACAATCAAATGCATTTATTTTGTTCAATCTTTGTTTAACCGAGCGCTAATATTACTCCAGAGTCCAGAAACACTAGCGGCGTTTTCATTAATTAATTTATCTTTAGGCTCCCAACAAATTGTTTTATTGGCGTAACATGCCATTGAGAATTAAGCGGATTTCCCCCCAACTTCTTTATAGAAATTTTGTAATTTTTTTTACTTTAGGTCCCAGATACTGGTATACCGGTATCGGTCGATACTGGTACATGAATTTTGCCAGTATCGCTCGATACTGGAACAATTTACATGTTCAAGTATCGGTCGATACTGGAACATCAAATTGTGTTCCAGTATCGACCGATACTGGAACACTTCATGTGTTCCAGTATCTCCCGATACTAGAACGGTTTCATTCCAGTATCGATCGATACTGGAACAAATTAAATGTTCCAGTATCGCCCAATACTGGACCATTTTGTTCCAGTCTCGCTCGATACTGGAACATGTAAATCGTTCCAGTATCGCTCGATACTAGAACGATTTACATGTTCCAGTATCGCGCGATAATGGAACGATTTAATTTGTTCCAGAACTCGTGTATTGCCATATTTGTGAAAAGGGGACGACTATTTCAGCTTTATAAATTAGCGACATTTTTACGAGGTCAGCTTTGAGTGCATTATAGTTATTTTTCGTTTTTCAAATACGTGTTCAGTTGTTATATGAATTGCGGGATTTATTTTCTATTATTTGTTTGAAGAAAAAAATGTCGTAGTGTTTTAAAATATTGCGAGGGAAAACCATCTCATTCATTATGGTTTGGGAACAACATTGTTTATGTTGGAGTACTACACACTAAATAGGTTCGTTCAATATCTTTCTCTTGAAGTTGTTGAGGCTCTGAAAATAGATTTTATGGCTACATTAGGATGAGCTGATGGTCAAGTCAATTTAACGTTACGTATGCATGATCATTTTCTCTTTTTGAAAAATTCAGTGGCTTGGAAAACTACCGATGATCAGTCAGCTTAGAAATAGTTGACTCTATTTTGAGAATTTAAATATTCCCATACTCAACTGCGACAAGTTTTCAAAACAGTTTTCTGATGTTCTCTCATCATCGCCTGATAGTGTTCCACTTATAGCTCGGTTGACAAGACCCCTTTCTTAAATGTGCTTATTGTCAATTTCGTCTACCAAGCTGACGTGACGTCAGCTTTTGATTCTGAAAATGACACGCCTCCGATAATATCTGCTGTTTCAATTGTTATAGCTTGAGTCATCCATTATCAGTGAGAGAGTCTACGACTAGAGAGAAGTTAGAAATCAAAGTAAAACTATTTCATCGTGCTTTTATATGGATCCTGCCGTCATGCTATCGGATCCCACTGAGAACCAATCAGAAGCGTAACTGTGAAATTGGGCCTATGATTTGCTTTAAAAAAGCCAATCGGCGGCGACTCCCATTTCTATTTTTCATGGTCCAGTATTGGACAATACTGGCACGTTTTTAATGTTCTACTATTGGGCGATACTGGTACATTTTTCATGATCCAGTATTGGGCGATACTGGAACATTTTTCATGTACCAGTATCGGGTACACATCTTATCTGGTACACATTCTACCAGTATTGCCCGATACTGGAACAAAATAATGTACCAGTATCGTTCGATACTGGTACATTATTTTGATCCAGTGCCAGTATCGTTCGATACTGGTACATTATTTTGATCCAGTATCGGGCAATACTGGAACATTTTAAACGTGCCAGTATCGAGCAATACTGGACCAAAATAATGTACCAGTATCGAACGATACTGGGTGTTCTAGTATTGGTCGATACTAGTACAGTCTAGTATCTGGGAGCTAAAGTACACTTTTTCCGAAATTTTGAATTGTATATTTACTATAATATTACTTAGATTTGCTGTGTACTGTCATAATTGTATTTCCTTTTTGATGAGGAGCACCAAAGATCGTTTTTTATTTTTTTATTTTTTTTCTTCTTCTGCAACCTCCAGGCGGGTACACGCCAACACAACCATTTTATTTATTTTGTTTTATTTTTATTATTAATCTTTTTATATTTTACTTCCCTAAAGTAGAGCACACCTACCGTCAAGAGTAAATCGGAATAGCGCCCGGGATAAATTATACGTCTTGCCGCCGTCAGTGTTTGACTGCGCTTTATACACAACATAACTGCTCTTTATACACAACACAATTTATGTTCATTCCATATTCTGTTTTCATTTCGCATCATGCTCGTAAGTATTAATACAATTTCATGTCCTAATTCTGCAGATCGTTTGCAAGTATTGTGACAAAACTTGACAGATAAGTGTTAGACAAATTGGATTACAGATCGTGTTTCATATAGCTTTGATTATACATGTAATCACTCCCAAATTGATTAACACTTTCCACGCGGCAGGCGTCTGCAGACGACATTCCAAAATGTCACAAAATATTTCAAAAATGTCAAAATTATTGAATGACATTACCATATTTGGAATCACTATGAGAAATGCATTGAAATAAGTACAAACATGCCTAGTATACTTGGTTAAGTAAATTTTGAGAAATAGACCTTGACAGTAACTAGTTGGGAAGGTTTCTGAAAAATCTGTGTTGTATAAATAATATGGCAAAACATATAGCTGTGTGAAAAGTGCCAAGTGTTACATGTTATATGAGAAGGTTTATCTCATAGACGCATTTGTTTGTCAGGTTGTGCATAATTATTGTCATGACAAGACTGACATCACAAAAACTTTCAAAAGGGGAACAGCACTAGGAAACGACAGAATGCCCGGGGGAACTACTCACATACCGTATGTTGAGTTCGTATGTGTTAAAATCCCTCAAAAACACACCCTAAATGACGTAAAATGGTTGATGATTCACTTAAAGCTTAGAGAGGGGGGGGGGGGGGGGGGGGGGGGGGGGGGGGGGGTGAATGATGGCGCTAGATGGAAATTCGGTGGAAGCAATTTATGAGGCGAGTGGTGCTGATAATTTCGATGGGATCGACACCCGAAATGATAAAATCGACGGCGAATTAAAGTAAACGGTTTCAGGTGGTAGTAAGTGCCGAAGTATTACCTAGGCGCAAAATAACCTGATTTCCAGAAAAATTGAGGGCGCACTCCCATATCTCTCAGTGCCCCTTTAATACCCACTAGTTGCTGTCTGACGTACGGTTCCTGGTTAGCAAGCCATTGGGGGTACATATCAGTGGCCCATAGGTGGCACTTTTTTAGAATTCACAGTGGCCCAACAGTGGTATCGCCGGTACACTGCACATACAACACATTTAGTGGCCCACTTGTCGTACAAAGAGAGGTTTGTGGCATACGTGGGCCGATGTGGACCAACTACGCCCGACGTTTAGCCGATTTCATGCCGAGCTATATTATTACAAAATCATTAAATGAAAATGATATATTCTTTTTCGCGAAAAAAAATACAGGATAGTTTCTCTTGCAATTTTATCTGTCAGATTTGCATTCTATTCTTTCGTCGGAATTTATTCTGCATGGTAAAGAAATATATTTTAATGACTTATCTGAACTTCGCCGAACCGGAATTGAACTGTAAGGAACCAGGGAGAAAAATTATCACATAAAAATAAATACCTTAAATCCACATGTCCGAAATGTTGGATTTTATTAATTTCTAAAACGGCAAATATTTTACACTAAAAAAATCACGTTTTTGTGATTTCTTGTGTCATTTTGTGGGGAAAACCTCCGGGGGGGGGGGGGGGGGTGCTCGGATATATTTTAGTAGGTATGTGCCGCCAGCCAAAATGAATATTGACCCAAACGTTTACCAATTTTCGGAAGAAAATGGACCCATATGTTTACCAGAAATACATAATTTGCCTATATATCTTTGACATATTTTGCTAAAATGTTGGCGAAAAACAGCAAATTTAAGGATTTTAGACCCATAAAATTAACAAAAATTGCTTTGAGGGTCATCCAGTGATCCAGAGGGTGAAAATGTGATCTTTTTGGCGACACATCCCTGTTAAACCTCACATCCTCTAACATCTGACCGACCGATTCAACCTGCTGAGAGGTTCGTCCGCCCGTAGACTCACAGGGTTGATTTTTTACTTCGTTACCTATAGCATGTATAGAGACCACAACATTTAAACTAAGGGATCACGTCAAAACTCGACCGCCCGTTGACCGCCGGTTACGGCCGGTTCCGCCCGGTTCTCACAAAACGTGTCGTCAATTATAATATACACACATAATGAGGTCAAATAGTTACACTCTGGTGAACACGACCGGTTGATACTGCCTCGTCACAAGCGTGAGCAATAAAGTCTTGAAGAATGGGTTTTCAAGTCTCAGTTGACAACCAGTACAATACAGCTATTGATTTTCGCTGGGGTTGGCTTTTTCAATCTGTTTATAGCTCAATTAACTTTTTAAAATCAATACCGAAAGTATATGAATGGGTTTTTTTATAGAAAGATTATAGAGAGAGCTATTATGACCGCAAAGTAACAGATTGATAGTGTAAATTGGTCTGGTTACAGCATTAAGTCAACCGGCGGTTGTTCAGTGTTGCATGCGTGAATATTCATATACCAGTAAAACATTTGACGCTGACCTGAAAGAACCGGGCGGAACCGACCGTAACCGGCGGTCAACGGGCGGTCGAGTTTTGATGTCTTCCCTAATGCAATGCAAGACGTCTGACACATGGACGATACTAGGGACGATGTGAATAGAGTAATCGGGCCTCCATAGACATACACAAACGCCTGCAGCCGCGGCGTGGACAGTGTTAACATACCATTAATTGAGCAGATGTATACCCCACCCCTTATATAAATGTCTATTTATATTTCTATTCTTTTTTTTTAATACAGTTACCAACAGTCTATTTTTGATAACAAAAACATGGGATGTATTTAAATTATTTTCTTCCTCATCGGATGCTATGTTGATAATGTTCTGTATCAACACTTTCCACGCTGCAGGCGTCTGCAAATGGCATTCTAAAATGTCACAAAATATTTTTAAAATGTCAAAATGATTGAATTTCATTACCTTATCACCCATATAGCCTACTATAGAGTCATCGGCACTTCCTGTGCACCTTTTTCATGCGTGTCACACTGTGTTACGGTTGCCAAGATACTATCTTGGGTATCTTGAAAAGGCAATTTGTAATTAAAAAACACCTCTGAAACGATATTCATGAATACATTTATATCAAAACACTCAGGGGGTTGGTGGTCGGGGAGGTAAAATTAAGGAAGGATCATTCTTAAACAATGCATATTGGATATCCTACATACTTAAAGAGTAAATATTGGATATCCTTCATTCTTAAATTATTTTGTCAATGTTATTGCGCTTTATTCCGCGGAGGGCGCTATAACGGAATAAAGCTAATCTATAATATATTGCAGGCAACTCTACAAATTGCTTTTTCAAGATCCTCAAGATAGTATATTGGCAACCGTAACACAGTGTGACCGGAATCACCATGAGAAATACATTGACATAAGTACACACACACCAACGTGAAATCGCCTCCAAACGTGGACGTAGTTTAGAACTATCCAACCGAGGACGTTTTTGTGTATAAGTTACACAACAAACACACAAATTTACAAAATTGTATCTACCAACCGTGGACGGTATTGGTACCTGTGACTGAGGACCCTTAAAACATGCTTTTAAATGCATTATTGGGTATATTGCAGCCCATTGCACCATAGTTTGGAACTGCGGACGGTCCCCCATTGGCGAGACGTCCACGGTTAGCTGGTTAGGATGGGTTGTGCGTCCACGGTTGGAGGTGAAAATACACGCATGCCTAGGTATTGGTTCAGTAATCCGTAAGATGAACGTTGGGAATGGTTTCTGAAAAATCTAATACACGCATGCCTAGGTATTGGTTCAGTAATCCGTAAGATGAACGAAGTTGGGAATGGTTTCTGAAAAATCTGTTTTGTATACGGTAAAACTAATAGCCGCGTGGAAATTAAGCATTTAAGCATTTCACAGCAGGCCAGAAGACTATTCTATATGCAAATAGAAACTTGTTGACACGTAAATAGAGTCATCAAACTACCTCGCTGAACAAGTACTTTAGGTATAGGCCTAACAACAAAATGCAGATATACCGCATACATTTCGGCGATAAGGATTCTTGGATTTAGGAATATCGAGTCAGCTACACGTATTTAGAAGAAGGTTATTCTTCATAAATAATGATTTACTCAAAACCGTCTAAATGATGCATTCAAACCGTCCTATATGTAATGCATAAAACAAGCTATTTATCAAACTATAATCTAAATTGTATTTGAATGTTTTAACAAGCGATTTGGTAATCGGAAAAAGCATGTATTCCATCCCAAACCGACCTCGTTCCTTTACAGGGTGAGTCAAAAAGACTGCAATAGGGGAAATAAGTCATTTTGTTTTCAAAACCAAAATGAATTTTAAAACTTTTTAAACGTTGTAAGAATGATGTATTTAATCCTAACTTTGTGTGAAAAAATGAAGTCGATTACATTTTCCGTTTGCCTTTGGCGAACCTTTTGACCAGTGCACCCATTTCACACGTTTGTCCACGAGATACCCAAAATATGCATCAAATCGCAAAATGTGTCTCTCATTCAAATTTGGAAACTTGAGTTCATTTGTGATGTTATTGGAATTTGATGCATCCTTTCTTGTTTACATGTGAGTTAGCATAATCAATTATAATCATACCCATGCTATGAAAGCGTATAATGTTCTAAATCTTAAAAAAAAAACCTGACATTTTCCATTTTTTTGTTGGCGGGATTTTCAAATATGAAAATGCAATGTGTGCCATTTCAAACGAAAATTACTGTGCTCGTGGACAAACAGGTAAATTTGGTTGTGCAGCAAAGAGGGTCACCAAAGACAAAAGAAAAATGCAATCGACTTCATTTTTTCACACAAAGTTAGGATTAAATACATCATTCTTGCAACGTTTAAAAAGTTTTAAAATTCATTTTGGTTTTTGAAAACAAAATGGCTTCTTTCCACTATTGCAGTCTTTTTGACTCACCCCGTAGAGCAATTGTCTCACGGGCATAGATCATTGAGTGGAATAACAAAATTACAATTAAAATGCTTTCAGTGAAGTTGATCTACTTCAGATTTAAAGTACTCTTTTGAATGCGGTCGCCTCGTCTTATTAAAGGCCCATTCTAAAATATCGAAACAGAGAAAAAAGAATCGTCATTTTTTTAACATGATTCAAATCCATAGAAAGCTATAGAGTGCGTTAGAAATATAGAAAGCTATTACATACGTTAAGAAATATCTAAACCACAGAATGCGATAGAACGTTTAGAAATACCAAATCAAATATAATGCTATAGAATACGTTAACCTTATAAAAACCCTTTTAAGGGGTTTCATATATACCACATAGAATTAACGTAAACATTTTCTTGAACATTTGATATTAGGTATTCTCAACGGTCAGACGGTGCTGACCACGAATCTAAAATTTAAAAGATGGGGTAACGGGCTTAGTTTTTGAACTATATCCGTTTCAAAAATGTTTTTTTTTCTTAAAATTAATACATGGTTCCATGGGAAATGAGGAAAAGTTCGTCTTTAACGGAAGATTCTAGAAAATCTGCCGATAACTTTTGTTTTTGTTTTCCTCAATTTGTGCAGGGCCTTTGTACATTCTTTCAAATAACGAAATACAAAAAATGGTGTCACCGACCTACTTATTCTGACATTTGGCTTTAAATGAGAACATCTGCAAATCTAAGTATGCCGCTTAGCGGGTAAACACACGTTAGATGCGCATTCAGCAAAATATAAACGCGTGCACAAGTGCGTTATACGACTCAATCATTTTCTGTAATGCGATCCAAAGCGCCTTTGCGCGGCGGCTTTCCCGGTGCTGATTTAAAGTACCCGGATGTACACAGTAAGAAAAGATTTGATGTAAAAATAAAGACTAAAAACAAAAATGTGCATGGACAGGGAATCAAACCCGGACCTCCTGTGTGGCAGGCGAGAATTCTACTACTCGGAACCATCCGTGCTTCATAACTCTGCATGGGCATATGGGCTAATATATTTATAACATTTAAAGGTATATTATGTGATCTTTTCCAGGGAACGCCCTCAATCTTCGAAACAAATTGAAAGCAGATTTTCTTGCAGATTTATATTTCTGATCATAAATCGTACATACATTCCAAGTTACAGGGCGATACGATTCTTAATTACTTCAAAATCATAATTTTAGAGTGAAAATAAACTGTCGGTAACAACTTATTTTTACTCTAAAGTCACTCTAAAACTATGATATTGAGGTAATTAGGAATCGTGTCGCTCTGAAACTTGGAATATATTCATGATTTATGTTCCGAAATGTAAATCTGCAAGAAAATCTACTTTCTAAAAAAAAATCATGAATAGAGGGCGCTCCCTGTAAAAGTTCACATAATATGCCTTTAATATAAGCAGAGTTTATCGACGGGTAAGGGACGCACCATTAGATACTCAGGGGGGAGGGGGGGGGGGGCATGGAAGTTTAAAAAATAAAAAAAACTTTGCCCACTATCCAGGAAAAAAAACAACTTTGCCCACCAACCAGGAAAAAGAAAAAAAAATGACCCACTGCTGAGTAAAAAAAAAGAAAGATGACTCACCCAAAAGGCCCAACTCAATGTAAAGAAAAACATTAAAACCTAAACAAAAAAACCTTTGCCGGCTTTGCTAAAAAAAAAAGAATACTTGACGCCAAAGGCGGCAAAAATAAAATAAAAATCCGCCTACTTCGGTGGCGAAAAAATTAATTCCGCCCGACCCCAACTTCCATGCCCGCCCCCCTGAAAATCAAATGGTGCGTCCCTAAACTATGTTTTTAAAGCGAAAACAGCGTTCATTAAATTGAAAAACAATGTTTTTCGATAAACTATGTTTTTCGATCGAAAAACATAGTTTATCGATAAACTCTGCTTATCAATATGAAAACAATGTTTTTCAATCGAAAAATAAAGTTGATTGAAAGACATTGTTTATAGCCTAGATAAACTCAGTTTCTCAAATTTAAAAACAAATATTTTTCAATCGAAAACAGTGTTTATTGTTTTTCGCGCGAAAAACATAGTTTATCTCGATAAACAGTGTCTAAGGGCAATAAACACTGTTTATCGAATTATTGAGCTTGCCATCTATAAGCGTTACACGAAAAGCAGCGTATGCTTGGTTGATGATGTCTGGAAAATTGTTTCGCGACCTGCCGTACGGGACGTCTAGCAATATATAGTCTTGTTCTTATTATTCAAACGAACCTCAACATTTTGTCAAAACTTCTGGAAACTCACGATCTATTTCTAAATACCAGTCAGCCCATTGGCTCGGATCTCAAATGAGCCCATGATGAAAATGTTTCAGAAACTAAAGGGCTTAGCAGACTCTGCACGCGTTTACCACCGTTGACAATCAATCAAGCTGTGTCATTTTGTTGTGGTAGATCTACTACGCATGTGTGAGAGCGCAACGAGTTCGGGCGTTGTGGAGTCTGCTGAACCCTTTATTACGTAGAAGACTGTACGCGCATAGTTTGGCGAGATATGAATTGGGCGAGGCATCCATTCCATACTGGTCACCTTGCACGCCATGCAAAATTTGGTTTTGTGTGTGAGTTGTAATAAAGTTGGGCATGGGAATGCTGAGAGACGTTTTCCAGAGACCCGTCAATGGATTCAACTATAATTGTCAAGACCAGTTACCGATATTGACATACGTCAACGGATCCAAGCGATGCGACCTTTGCCTTACGGAGAAGCTGTACATCTTTTACGGCGACAGAATAGAATCCTCAACTAAAGATCTGAGCTTGTTACCAAGTGCCGCCATGAAAATAAGTTCTACATTACGAATAATTCCAGAGGCATTTAACCTAATTACAATCACGTTAGCAATAACTGGTATCTCAACGACCCCCACGTCCGCAATATCCAACCGTCTTCCCCTGTATACCATGACATTAGTTGCCCGCTTAGGAGCGCTATTTATTCGGTCTGGTAAACCTATTGTTATTAATTACTACGAGAGGATTGCCTGGTTGTAAATTTAAATTCGGGGCGTGAACGAGCGGTACTTGCTAACTGCATGGGTGAGTTTCCATTATGTAGCAAATTACTACTCAATGGGCGTTGAAATACAGCCGGTTGGTTACACACGAGATATATGTCATATAGCAACCAGCTTTGATGGAAGGCGAATATTTAAATTTGGTGCCGGTTTTTAGGGCATCAATTTATAGCGCTGCTAAGCGGGTCTTGTAGCCTAATGACAGAATAGCAACCAGTACAAGCGTACAAATCGGAGTAGCAACTACCGTTCCAAATCGTCGAACTTATATATATTGCGCTTTGCATCGCAGCATTGAGCACTTTGCAAGAAGATTGCTTCTTTACCAGTATATTAAATATTCATTTTTGAATATTTTGAAATAACTGTATAGTGATAACCAGTTTATCGTGCTGATTACTTCCCACCGCCAGTGGCAAACATTTGAAAAAATGACGTCGTATCGAAGTTGTTTCAACGTTGCGAGACGCATTTGTAACATCGGTACAACGACTTTGCCCCCTGGGATTCCAACTAAGGGAGCAGTTCCATTTATACGCGATAAATTTATCGCGACTGTATCGGGGCCTGATATGTTTTGGACCCGATGTTTTTCAAGTTGATTCGCGATAAAATAGTCATCAGGCCCCGATAAAATAGACATCGGGGCCCGATACGAGGCCTCTGCCATACCCTGGGGTATGTTTAGCAAATAGAGCGGGACATTGTTTAGCAAATACACGAGGATACAATAATACAATTTACGTTAAACATCCATAATCAATAACATTATCTCTAAAAACATGAAATGCTGAATTTGTACCTTACAACTAGAATAAATAACCCGAAGCTCTATTTACATACCGACCACTTATCTTTCGTTATATTTAAACAAGCGGTAATACGCTTCGCGATAAATAATCCTTTGCTACTCGCAACTGTTCGCGATAAAAATCTCATCGGGGCCTGATAAAAAACTCATCGGGGCCCGGAACATTCTCGCAATTTTTATCGCGTACAAATGGAACTGCTCCCTAAGAGAAAGTTAGTTTTACTACGAGCTGATTCTCTCAACTTGTTGGCTTTTGTATGAAAGGAAGTTCATTGTACGGATTTTTCTATTTGATATCTGTAAATGACCCGGGGTAGATGTCCCGATCATGTTCATGAACCAATTATGTTGACATTAATACATTTTGTCATTTGATCGTACAATGACCATGAAATTGAACTCAGACTGGTTTCGGGAATTGCTTATCATATACACTACCATGTATACTGTGTTCCTTTTAACACTTTCCACGCGGCTATTATAGTTATTAGATGTTTCAGAAACCTTTCCCAATTTTCAAAGTCTATCTCAAGGATTAATGAACCAATACTTGGTATGTTTGTACTTATTTCAATGCATTTCTCATGGTGATTCCAAATATGGTAATGGAATTCAATAATTTTGACATATTTTAAACATTTTGTAATTTTTTGAATGTCGTCTGCAAACGTCTGCCGCGTGGAAAGTGTTAAATATATACGGTCATTCACGTGGCGTAGACGTTAGGGTATTTAACGTGATGCTGCAACAGTAGAGGACACTAACCCCAAGGTGTTTTTCCTTAAAAGAAAGTCCATTCGTCGATGTTGTCAAACCGTTATTTCTTTGGACCATTTCATCGACATTGCTTTCTATTATGGTGTTAAGCTATGAGTAAGGTATACCACGAAATTAGCCCAGTCTTAAGTCTTCCGACTAAGAAACTTTGTCCACATTTGAAGAAAATTAATTGGAAGCAAAGGTTTTACATCAAATCTGACCATATTGGGATTCAACTCAGGTAGTGGCGTTACTGGCGTCTTCGTTTTTGTTATTGTTTTTGTTGATTTTGTTGTTGTTGTTGTTGCTATTGTTGTTGTTGTTGTTGTTGCTGTTCTTGTTGTTGTTGTTCTTGTTGTGGGTGTTGTTTTTGTTGTGACAATTAAAATATAAAAAAAGTTTTCCAATCTTTTTTTGGCCATTTCACAGTTTGTCAAAACATGTTTAAAGAAGATCTTATATTGAAAAGATAGAGAAATGAATACAAATAAGGCCAAGTTATATTGATTGTGTTTTTGACCAACCCCCTTTCGCAGCCAATTTAATTTATTTTTGTGAAATATATATAATAACAATTGGGCTTCTCGTATAGGGTTATGCGGCAAAAGTTACTCCACATAGTTATGCGTGCGGGTATGCGAGTCAGATCTTTGTCTTTTGTTTTTCTTCGTGGCCTTAGGTGTATACAGGGTGATTCAAAAAAGTGTCCCGTGGGGAACAAACTTAATCAAAAATATATCCCATGTTTTTACTTTCTTTACACAAATAGACCGTTGGTAAGCCATATTAGTCTTCTATTAAATACACTTCATCCCATTAAATTTCACCACCTAAATGCCGAGATATGTTAAATTCAGTAAAAGAGTGTGAATCCTATTTTGGTCACTTTTGAACAAGAATTGGAATTTTAATTGAAGACAATTCGGAAAAAGTGTACTTTAGGTCCCAGATACCAGAATCGTTCAATACAGGAGCATAAAAGTTGCCAGTAAAATATATTTATGTAGGAGTTACTCTTAGAGTAGAGTTATTAGCACATCTATTACCTGGTCAGCTATTTATTGTGTCGACTGTATATTATGTTGCGCAATAGAATAGTATATGATATGATCAGTTTGAAATTGATCCAATTATAACAGGAAATAGGTCATACTACTCCAGTATGTCATTTGATCTGAAATAGATAAAGTGAACAATGTGTGTTTGAACATAATTATCGGAATAGATATATTTCCCCAAGGTTTGAATATGATATCTATTATCTCTTATTGCCTGAAGTGGATACCTGGTCATGTTGGTGAACCAATTAAGTTTCGACCTGAAATAACATGAACTGAAGGATAGCCCAATTTTCGTTTCTATTGGGCGGATATAATCAGCAACGAGTAATGCCAGTGTGTATGAGGGAGGAATCCCGGGGTGTGGGATGGGGTGGGGGGGGGGGGGGGGGGGGGGGGGGGGGGGGTGCATTGAAAAAGGATATCCTGGGTACTTCTTTCACATCAATCTACTAGAGCGGTTCTCAGGTTTCGCGGTTCTCGGGTTTTCCCGTTATCGGGTTGCATGGTTTTTGGTTGAGCGGTTTCGGTAGACATGGTTTGTGGTTGGTACTTTAGGATCCCAGCGGAACCAGATTCGATGACTGTCACATTGTTAGCGATGTATTGTTATAATGGATAGTTTGATCTCGAAATGTCTCTAAACATTTGATTTGAAAATTATCCATCATTTCAATAATAAACAAAAATAATCTTACTTAAAAACACCTTTTCGGCTAAACCACGATTATTTAATGTAAACTTGAAATGCGAACATCATTTGTTCTGTCAAATGTGTTGCGGTTTGACCAGTCCATTACACAGACTTAATACGTAGCTAAATTTGTGAAATCATATTTAAAAAACCAAATCGGGACACATTTTAGGGTATCCGTCATTTTGTAGGCTAAATCACTGGCAATTTTTTTCTTGCTATTTCAATGCGAACGTTATTTGTTCCGTCAAATGTGTTGCGGTTTGACTGGTTAGCTACACAGACTTTATACGTAGCTCAAAATGTGAAATCATATCCAAAAAATCAAATCGGGACACATTTTTAATCTCGATTTCGCAGACGACATAGCCCTCCCGGCAACATCAATCAGTAAAGCGAAAACTGTTACAGAGTGTTGAGACAGCATCAAATGCAGTTGGCCTACATTTGAATGAAGGAAAAACAAATAGCCTCCTTATTAATATTGCTACATCAGCCAGTGTAAAGACTATCAAAGGAGAAGAGCTGGAAAACGTCTCCAATTTCGAATACTTAGGGCCTATGTTCTAGACACATCTCAGGAATTCAAATGCAAGAAACCACAAGCATGGGTTGCCTGCAGTAAACTGCAGAAGATCTGGAAGTCTGAGCTCGAAAGAACGACAAACTCAGATTTGTCAAAGCCTGCGTACAGAGCATTTTGTTGTACGGCTCAGCAACATGGACCATCAGCAGGAAAATTGAAGACCAAATCAACGGTTGCTATAATCGACCGTTACGTAAAATATTAACTTCAGTTGGACGGATCGCATCCCGGAATCCAAAACAGTGTGGTATATGGCGATATCCCCCATAACATCAATTATCAGGCAGCGCCGTTTATGTTTCGCTGGCCACTGCATGCAAAAAAACCAACCAGCCTATCTCCCCTCGAATTTTCTGGACTCCCCTGGTGGGAAAGCTAACAGAGGCAGAAGACCCCTTCAGTATCCTGATACCGTCAAGAACGATATGGGTTTAGATCCACCAGAAATCCGCCAACTCATGAACGACATAATTTCAAATCGCACACATTTTATGGTGTCCGTCATTTTTTAGGCTAAATTGCCGTGCATTTGTTTCTGTATCAAATGTGTTGCGGTTTGACCGGTTAGCTACACATTTGTGTACGAAGCTCAAAAGGTGAAATCATATTCAAAAAATCAAATCGGGACACAATTTATGTTGTCCGTCATTTTTTAGGCTAAATTGCCGGCATTTTTTTTCTCCGTCAAATGTGTTGCAGTATGACCGTCTAGCTACACAGACTTTATAGGTAACTTAAAATGTGAAATTATATCCAAAAAAATCAAATCGGGACACATTTTATGGTGTCAATCATTTTTAGGCTTAATTGCTGGCTTTTTTTTTCTGCGTCAAACGTGTTCGGTTTGACCGGTTAGCTACACAGAATATATACGTAGCTCAAAATGTAAAATAAAATCCCAAAATTCAAATCGGGACACATTCTATGGTGTCCGTCATTTTAGGCTAAATTACCTGACATTTTTTTTCTCCGTCAAATGTGTTGCAAGTATGACCGGCTAGCTACACAGACTTTATAAGGAGCTCAAAATGTGAAATCATATCCAAAAAATCAAATCGGGACACATTTTATGGTGTCCGTCATTTTTTAGGCTTAAGTGGCGGAATTTTGTTTCTCTATCAAATGTGTGGCGGTTTGACCGGTTAGCTACACAGACTTTACACGTAGTTTAAAATGTTAAATCATATCCCAAAAATCAAATCGGGACACATGTTATCTGAAACGAATTAGTCTCAGCATGTTATGGTGTCCGTCATTTTCAAGCTAAATTGCCGGAATCTTTTTCTGCATCAAATGCGTTGCGGTTTGACCGGTTAGCTACACAAACTGTAAACATGTACGTAGCTCAAAATGTGAATTCAAATCCAAAAAATCAAATCGGGACACATTCTATGGTGTCCGTCATTTTTAAGGCTAAATTGCCAGAATTATTTGGTCTTTTTGGTTTGTTTGATGTTACCCGGGGTCCGTTTATCGGGTGAATTGTGAAGAAACTCTACCTGTAAGAAGCTAATAGCGGTTTATCGGCCAATTCACATTTCCTTAAGTTTACTGACACCGAGTGTGGTGTTTGACTTCCAATATTGCGAGATTCATGTAATAAAACAACATTATTGTCTGATAAACGATAAACGGACCTCGGGTGTTATTAGGGGGAATTTGATACCATTACCATCACAAATAGTTTCCTAAAAGCTGAAATTTGTTTTATATTACTGAGGTATTGCACAAACTCTTTTTCTGAGTACCAAGAGCAATTTACGAGGGTTGCGCGGTACGTGATACGGGAGCCCAGCCGGTAAGTGATACACAGCGGCGTTTGGGTGGCCCACAGCATGCAGTAACCATTTGTCATTGCACTGGCCTGCAGATTGGATTTGGATGATTTTATTCCTGTTTAATTTGATTTGACTATATTTAATAATAAAACTGTTATGCTTGCTGCGATGCCTTCGGGGATGCCTTCTATGAAGTTGAATGTATCCACAAGCAAGAGCATTCTCCGTATGGCCAGCTGGTATGCTTATGTCACTGTCAGTATGTGCATTGTTTGGGAATTAAAAAAAAATTGACGAAAGCTAAATGTCTTGAAATGTACCAGCCTTTTCTGTATTGGATACAATATCACATTTTTTTAGCTACGTATAATGTTGGTTTAACCAACCGGTCATTCCGCGACACATTTGACGGAATAAATGACGTTCGCGTTGAAACCGCTACGAAAAAACTCTTTTTCATAGCGCTCTAGGCTTAAAAGGCTGAATATCCTAAAATGTGCCCCCCGATTTGCTTTTTGGGATATTATATCACAATTTGAGTTACGTATTATGTTGGTTTAACAACCAGTCAATCCGCGACACATTTGACAGAATAAATGATATTCGCATTGAAACCGCAACGAAAAAACTCTTTTTCGCAGCGTTCTAGGCCCTAAAGACTGAATATCCTAATATGTGCCCCTTAATTTGCTTTTTTGATATTATTTCGGGACACATTTTATAGTATCCGTCATTTTTTAGGCTAAATTGCCAGGCATTTTTTCTCCATTAAATGTGTTGCGGTTTCACGGTTAGCTAGTTCAAAATATGAAATCATCCAAAAACAAAACAAAAAATGTTATGGTATCCACCCGGGATTCCCGAAATGTCTCTAAACATTTAATTCTGAAAATATCCATCATTTCATTCATCAAAATAAAAATAATACAAAATAATAATAAGCTTATTTAAAAAAAATACCTTGTCGGCTATATCACGATTATTTAATGCACATTTAATGTGGAGATTCATTTGAAATGAATTTATTTGTACTCTTCATTATGCTCGCTAAAATGTGATTCTTGGGAAAATCTTCGCCGCGTATTTTATTTTCGTCTCGTATGTAAGCTCTAGTGTCGATAGATACGAAATCTTTAATTTGGGTATCGGGTAAAGGCACAATGCTGAAGGGAATCATTTTAGACCTGAAAATCCTCAGTTTTTATGTCCCACTCACCTTTTTGAGACTCAAACTTGCAAAAAAAAGTCGCATTGGATACTAGCAAGTAAACAACAGTGGTAGTACGAAATGAACTTCGTCGGCCATCTTAAAAACAGTAATCACATTCATGGTAAATTTGGTAATTTTGTTTTTCTGTGTAAGGTTACGGGATTGAATTTCATCCGAATAATAGATGCATATTGGTCAAGAAACAGGTTAAGTTAAACCTGTCCGACATGTCCGTGAAAAACCGAATTTAGACATTAATTATTATGTTAATACTAATAGTCACATGATAGCCTTGTCTTTTTGGTATAATCCCCTCTTACACATTTGCCTGAACAAGTACTGAAAAGGACAACGTGAGCTCATGGTATCAATGATACGCCAGCCGATTTCCCTGAATTATAATTGACTATAACTATCCGCATTCATTAACGTAGGCAAAACCTTATAAATATATAATAATAATATAATAAATGACAACAAACTCCAACATATTATGCCAGTGAGAAGAATGAAAGGAAAATGATTGATGAAATACAATAAATACAAACACAAACCACATTTTAATTCCATGTAATTCGGGGTCTACTTCTTTATGCGTAGAGTGATATGGTCTATCGTAGGGGCGCATCACTGTACAACCTAACGCACTTTGCTAAATCGCACGCAAACGATTATGGCCTTATTATTATGCTCCCGGAACATATGTACGCAATATCGAACGCGATAATAATATAGCGCTAGGAGCATAACATGTGGCTTACATTTTTTTCCCCGCCATGGCTTAGCGTGAGACCTAAATGTGAAACAGAGACGTGCCTTGGTTTCGGGCCCCAAAACATATCAAATTTTTCTACACCTTTATTTTTAAAAATTTCATAAAAACAAAAAACGAACAACGCTATAAGGCAGTAACTGTACCGTGATAACACAACACATGCGGACAAAACCCATTAAAAATGGACCTCGCAGAATCATGCTACCATGCAACACAGTATTCTAGACTACGAGTACAACACATACGGACAAAACCCACTAAAAATGGACCTCGCAGAATCATGCTACCATGCAACACAGTATTCTAGATTACGAGTACAACACATGCGGACAAAACCCACTAAAAATGGACCTCGCAGAATCATGCTACCATGCAACACAGTATTCTAGACTACGAGTACAACACATACGGACAAAACCCACTAAAAATGGACCTGGCAGAATCATGCTACCATGCAACACAGTATTCGAGACTATGAGTAGTCATCTCATAAAGAGCTTTAGGCCTATTCCTCGCATTTAAAGAGAAAAATCAAAGATGGGGATAATGGGTCGCCTTTGTATCCCAATGGTGTAAGATACCGAACCCACTCAAAGGACCAAGAAAATGTTGATTTCTTAACCCTTTCCACGCACGCGGCAGGCGTCTGCAGACGGCAATACCAAAATAACAAACCTTTTCAACAATTTCAAAATTATTGAATTTCATCACCATATTTGGAATCGCCATGAGAATTGCATGACAATAAATACAAACACACCTAGTATTGGTTCAGTAATTCTTGAGATACACTTTGAAAATTGGGAAAAGTTTCTGAAAAATCTGTTTTTTATAATATGGTAAAACAAATAGCCGCGTGGAAAGTGTTAATATTCTTTGAGGTAAATGGAACTTCATTTGTTTTACGAAAAAATAATGTCATGACACATAATATGACAACCGTCAATATAACCAGGTAGAACATTTGGTTCGTATTCTAATGTCAGCGGCTAGGGAAACAAATGTTTGTATTATCTGTCTATAGCTTCACCCTGGAGAGATCTGTGTCACATTTCCCATCAGACTACAGCCCTTGCTTTGTAAATGAAATACCGAGGTGAACAATTAAAGCCACATTTTTAAATGTGAGGAATAAAGCTCTTTTAATTGATGTGAAAGGAGTCAGGGGCGGACTGGCCACTGTGGCGTTGTGGCGATTGCCACATGGGCCGCTTGGTTTTGGGCCTCTCAGGGCCGGTTACTCAAATTTTGTGGCCGTGCGAAATTTTGTGACCGTGCGAATTTTTTTGACCCTAAATATTCACATTAATAAGCATCGTCCCCTTACAAAATTAATTTTCGCATGCGTCAAATCCCAGGTCAACATTTTTCACAATTCCAGTTGATCCCAGTTGAAAAGTGGGCCATTTTCCGTGACGGAACAACTGGTTTGAACTGTGTTCAACTGGGTCTTAACTGTTACAGAGTTCAACTGGGTTTTAAACTCAGTTCATAAACCTAGTTGAAAGTGGGCCTTTTCCCGTCACGGAACCAACTGGTTTAACTGGATTTTCAACTGTGTTGAACTGGGTTTTCAACTGGTTTCAACTGGAACTGTTCAATTGGGATCATCTGGAATCTCGACCTGGAATGTGTGTACATGTTTCAAACAGCAATCGATTTATTAAATGTGTAGGCCTATGTATTATTATTATTATTATTATTATTATTTTGTAATCATCTTTTGATTTACTTTATTTTTAATATTCATTCAATAGGCATATTTATGTATGAATTTGTTCATTTATATGTAGACACATGCAACGGAGCACTGTAAGTCTTAAATCGCCCGGGGTTAGGGGGGGGGGGACACTTTCGCCAAAATCGTACAGGGATGTGCCTGCCGGACTTCGAAAATTTGACATTATCTATACCTATTTCCGGGCCAATTACCCACCCATCAATATACCAATTTTGTTAGAAAAGCACCCAATTTTGCACAAATTGGGCGCTTTTTACAAAAAAAAATCCTCAAAATACACCCAAATTATGCCAATTGGACGCTTTGGTCTGTGATGAAAACACCCCATATCGCTATACCAATTTTTGCAAAAAACACACCCCCAAAAGGCAGGCACATACGTATACCATCTCAATGTGAGACGCCCCCCCCCCCAATCGCTATGGGCTGATCTCAGTATGAGGCTTTAGGAGAATCTCTAAGAACTATTTCTCTTCTAAAAGTAGCCATTTCAAGATAATGACAATATTGACTAAGCATCTACTCTACTTTGACCCACTCTAGTGACGTAACTAGGGTATGTTTTCGATTTTTGTTTGTTTGTTTGTTGCTGTGTTTTTGTTGTTGTGAGGGCATGAGGGACATGCATGGGATTAAGAATGGGGGGATAACCGACTATTTTTGTTAATTTATATAGCGTTTGTGATTTCATTTGGGGGCATCAGGGGAAGGGGGGGGGGGGGGGGCGAGCATTCTGACAGGGGGGGGGGGGGGATTCAAAAAGTTACTTACCACATTATAATATACTTATAACCTCAAAACTGTAATTCCTGTATAACCCATAAATGTAATAACAACCATAAATGTAATAGCAACCATACATGAAATAGCAACCATGAATGTTGTAGCAACCATAAACATAAATGTAACAACAACCATACATGTATAATAATAATACATGAAATAACAACCATAAACAAAAAATGTAATAAACTGATCAACCTTTAATGTAATAGCATGTGGTTACAAATGTATTAATCCGGATCAACCATAAATGTTATAGCATTTAACCATAACTGTAATAACGCAGTTTTTAGCGTACACTTTTAAAGTCTTGGGTTCAAGTGAAGGCAATGTACACATCTTGACATGTCTTGATGCTTTCGCATACGCAGGCGTGGGTAGGTTTGAAAAGGAATCATCACTTAGAGGGAGTTCTTCCTTTTTCCATTGGTTGAAAAGGATTCCTTCAGTATATTGAAGGGGCATTGAGAGATTGCTGAGAAAAATGAAATTTGGAAAACAGGAATTGTGTTAATAGATAAGGTTATACGTAGGACTTTAGTGAAATGATTTATAGGAAAACGGTTGAATAATGGAGCTAGATTGAAATTTTGTTGAAGCATGTTATGTGGTGAGTGATGCTGATAATGTCGATGTGATCTTCATCGAAATTACCAAGTGAAATTTGACATGATAGATATCGAATTAAGGTAAACGGTTTCAGATGGTAGTTATACAGGGTGGTTCAATAAAACCTTGACAGTTTTTTGAAGCCATTTGTTTGAAATTCTGTAGATTTAAAAAAAAACCGTCGCGAAATCAGTACCCGTGGACAGAGTGAAATGGGACAGACTTTGTTCAAATAGCTGTTATTTTGCAACCGTAAGGTTATTTGTAACGATATTTTCAGCATAGATGGTCAAGATCATGTAGTTGATGAATATTGAAATTTCTTTTTTTAAATCTACAGAATTTTTAAAAAAAATGGCTTCAAAAAACTGTCAAGGTTTTATTGAACCACCCTGTATAGTATATGACTAAGTATTTGTTTTCGTTTTTTGACACATAGGCCTAGATCTGTTAATATTCAGTGTAATATCTCAAATTAAAGAAAATACATTCTCTTCACAATTTGTAATCTGATCAATTTATGTTACATTGGAGCTATAGTTTTTGAGTTATGATCGTACTATTAATAACCGGTAAGTTATGCTTTAGATGACTGTATTTCATTCCTAGCCAAACGTCACACCTTCAATTCTGTGGATGTCTGGGGGTTTTATGTTACCATGACATATTACACGTTCATACACACACCTTAGCTGTGAATCTCGTGATTGTTATTTAACAATGTACGATAATTGCATTTGATATTGAACGAATATTTTCAATACCCAATTATCATGCGCTCTATAGGGTTACTACGAAGCTTTATTGGTATCATTTCGTGTAGCCCCCTTTATCGCGTATCGCGGCCCGAAATTTCACAGTATAAATCTCTTACACGAACTTTCGGGTCCAGACATTCACACGGTCACCCCTACCAACATTACATGGTGTATCAAAATAATAGGACTCTATTTCAGCATGGATATAATCTTTATCAAAACCACAGAATCATGACAAAAAATTGAATTCATTTCAAAGTACAACTAATAAAGTTAAAATCCTGAAAAAACGAGAAAAATCCATCATCAGTTAAGGAAAGTGTGACCAATTAGGTAAGTAAAGCCATTTTGTATGTACAATGGTAATTCACACAGTAAAGATATACAGTCATCAAAAAACTAACTATATAGGTAATAAATGGGCTTTTAACTTTTAACTTTTAAAAAATATATATCCTGCCTAAAAATAATAAATTATATAGTTGTTGAGTAATTTATCTTCTTTATAATATGAAATATTGCACGCTAGGATTGGGTGATTATTGAGGAAGAGACACTCCAAAATGCAAGGTGAAGTCCGATTTTGTCCACATTTTCTTTTCTAAACGCGGACCCAGCTATACTTAGTGCAATTGGGGATGCATGCGCAGGTTGGATAGTCGGCCGTATTGTTCCGATGGATCAATACGCTATCACACACAAGCTTCCTGTCATCCTCTCCCCAGTGTGGAAAAGTAAAATGTGAAAATGAAATTGTGACTTTACCTTACATTTTAAAGGATTGTCACTTCTTCAATATTCCACCGATCCCAGCGTGCAATATCTCATATTAAAGAAGATACATTCTTCAACAACTTTATAATTTAATACTTTTAGGTAGGATATATATTTTTAGAGTTAAAAGCCCATTTATTACCTGTATGGTTACTTTTTTGATGACTGTAGTAAAACGAACTAGGCTAAAAGGGAAATTTTACTTCTTATCATGTTTATGGCAGAAATTGAAGTTGACTTACAAGTCCAATTTCACCTGTCTATGAATGGTTTTAAATGTCATTCTCTGTCAATGATTGGTATAAACACATATGAAATGTCATCAGGTTATTCTGGTCACAGTTTCTTTGAACTGATCATTGATGAATTAGGCATACAATACCCACGCATGTCGGTTGCCCAATGGTAACTTGTACATGTTTATCAACTCGTATTAACATGATTAAAATTGATGCAATTAGGCATATTATACAAACAGAAAGTTATATTCTAGGAATGTTTGTATGGAGTGTATAGCTTCCTCGCCAATACTTGGAAATATATTGGGACACAAGTGCAGGTGCTACCGCAAGAATATAAAGGACATCAAATGCAGCGCCCACTAGCGACCAGCTGAACAATAGGAATCGAACCACAGCTAAACATCAATGGTCGCATGCTCTGATGTCAATTGTCTAAAGCTAACTATCGGGTTCCACTATATTAGAAAATTGACAGATCAAAATTGTTGTTTAATGGTATGGATGTAATGAATATTATTCAAACCTTTATTATAAATGAGATGAGAGCCAAATGCCATTCCCCTGCGACATAGCAGATCGATACAGATGAGTGAAAATTAACGTGTCGCAAAAAGTCAACAAAATTTATAATGTTTGCAATTTTTATTTCCAGATGTCTCTGTAATGTGTGCAGATTTAGTTTATAATATTTATTTATACATCAATGAATATTTTGATAGCTTACTATCTGACTTACGGAATGCTGTTGATTAGAACATGGTAACAACCCACATACACCATTTGCGATACACCAGTTTATAACACGCCTGTTACTGTTGGGAGCAACAAGTTTTTATCTATTTAATGTATGTATAAAGTGTCTTTGAAAATGAAATGATAGTCATTGAAAACCAAAAAAGGGGAGTATTTTTCCCCCCAATTTTGTCCTCCATTTTGCCCAAAAAAAGGGTGTAACATTATTGAAAACTCCTTCCAAAGAGGTACTTGCTAAGAAAAATTAAGAACAGTCATGATTGCCAATGTTTGTGTTGAGTTGGGGGCCGGGACTTTGGGTTATTAAAAAAAGGGATACACAATTTATCATAATACATGGAATATCATAATACATGGAAAACAGTATATTGTGCCGTTCCCTTTTTGGAGCAATTCTTGTACAATCAAGGTCGGACACGTAGAGCCAATCACAGAGCGTGAATCGCCATTGTTTAGTCACGTGTTATGTCATAACAACGTCATTCCTCGGACTGCCGGGCAATCCCCATTTTGCGTGATTTTCCGGAAATAGTAGGTGGATAAAAGCCATGGCACTGACTGCTATCCATAGATTTATTACAAATAAACATAGTTTTGATCAAGTTTAATACTGAAGGAAGATTTCTTGTGCACACAGTTTTTGCTACGACGACTAAAAAAAGGTAAAATTACGATGTTTCGATCGCATTGAAAATGCATATTTGTTGCCTCAAAAATAAAGAAGAAATTCATTATTTTTTGTTAAAACGGAAACAATATCTTGATATATTAGGACTTCTCCTTCAAAATGAGCCTAAGTTGATTAAGATTGGTGCAGGCAATCCACCACAATCGCGAATTGCAAATGACCCGATTTTTTTCTTCTTTTTCTTAAAATATCGGTATAATGCGCGGGCCCGGGCGCACAAACAAAGCTGTTATTTTCATGCTTGGCGTCTGACTGTTCCAAATTATGAGTTCATCATGTTCCACGATTAAAGAGAGGTGATGGTGTAGTGATCTTAAAGTAGATTTCGTTAGGATATATATATCCATTTTATTCATATGATTAATTCGAGACGTCACTCACTAAGTGATTGTTCACAACGAGATACATGGGACCCTTAATATTTCTGAAGACCCACTTTGCAGTTTGTTGAAATTAAAATAGTGTTTCAGTCATGTGATTGTTGGTGTGTCAGTTTGACTCATTTCATCATTGGTGTGTCAGTATGACTCATATGATTTCCAATGTGTGTAACTACATGGATGAAAACAAAGATCTATGAAAATGGGTCAGTTTGACCTGCTTAGCCATGTCAATCTGACTCATATGAGTGAGGTGATGTGACTCATTTGGATTTGAGGCGAGTCATGTGACCCAAGATGGTGAGTACTAGTCATGTGTATCTGAGGCGACTGAGGGATCGATATGGTATTTGCGGTTATGTTCTGCAGTGGTTTGAGAGTTACCTTCATGACCGGAAGCAATGCGTAGCAATCGGTAAGAGCTTGTCAAAGAATCATCATTTGCAAAGTGCTGTTCCACAGGGATCTGTTAGTGGCTCCTATGATTTTACAATCTACGCTGCTCCTTTAGACGACACGCATATATTGGAAAATATTGAAGAATGTGTTAGCGATATTAAGCAATGGACTGCGGCTAATTCGTCTTCTGTTAAATGATTCCAAAACAGAAGTTGTGCATATGACGTCACGTTTCTCGAAAGACATCTCTTTCATCTCATCTTTGACAATTTGCACATTGAACAATACAATATCAATATAAATATTGCAATTTCATAATTTTGTTATATACATGAACAAATCCGTTCGCTAGACGTATTAGTTTCGATGTAAAATAACAATTGAGGGTTGATGTAAATCCCTACCGTCAAGATACGTGAACGGGATGCGAATTCATGTTCTGTAATTAACATTTGACTAAGGGTACGGAGATACGTATACATTTAGCGTTATTCCGTTGGTGGGTTGGTCTTGTTTTGCCACCACCCCCGACCACCAGCCCCAGAATTGTTTTGATACCATTATTCTCGAAAATGCATACTTTCCCTGGTGTCCAGTGGCGGATACAGGGGGGGGGGGGGGGGGGGGGGTGGCTTTTGGGGCGGGCGCCCCCCGTACAATTTTACAATATACCTTTTTTGTGTACCACTTTACCTTTTTCAGAGACATAGGTAGGTTCCGTCGGAACATTTGCCACTTGTACCCTGCGATTTTTTTTGCCGGTTTTGGGACAACCACATCGCTACCCCCCCCCCCCCCCCACCCCACTTAGCAGAATTTCACGCTGCCGGCAAAAAAAATTGGGGCCCTTTTACGATTTTTGTTGGTGTCAGCCCCCCGTAAATTTTAATCCTGTATCCGCCACTGGTGTCGGTACTAAAACCGCCTATTCAAATGTTTACTACGGAAACAAATATGGCTCGACAGTTCTATAGCACGTATAGTGTATTGTGACAGTATCTAAATATATAAAAACATAAGATATAGAGCTCATGTACCACAAAATGCAGCAACAAATGTTGGTAGGACTCTTCAACTCCCGTGAATACTACAACAGCTGTTAAAACAGGGCACGTTTTTTTACCGGCCCGCAATCATAGAAAAAATGTGTTCGAACAGTCGTGACCCTTGTTTGCACCTTTTAATTACAATACACTGAAAACATTTTATTTTTAATGTCTTACTAATAATTAATTAGTAGATTAGCTAGTTCAGTCAATTCAACTAGTTATGAACAAATCTTGTAGAGTCGTAGGAGATGCCGAGCTAACCCCGTGCAACTGTTTCACTTGATTCTACCAATTTGATCTAATTTGTACTAATTATAAGCGATATCTTCGTTAAAACTTTTAGTTCACGTCGTTTTACTAATCGACCTACGAATTATTTCAACAACACCGGCCGCCATAGCAGATTACCACGTGATGCACTGTGACGGGGACGAAAATGGCTAAAAGGTACGTACATAGATGTCAAATGTATGTCAACTCATTTTATTTAAAAGAATCTGATCTACAGATATTTCTTGACAGTTCAAATCTTGTGATAAGAGTTTGCGTGACGTGTGCATTGTTATGATCATGCTGATCGCTGTAAAAGCATGATTAGGGCCCTATACGCTTACTTGGAACTTCATCTATTTACACAAGTTTTTAGTTACGTTCGGCGGAATGTTTAACATTCAGCCAAGTCACATGATTCACTCTAAATTCTATCAGAGCAAGTAAGGACACCTTCTTCCTATTATACATGGTATTATAGTCAAATTTTACCATACACGATCCAGGCCTGGAGGCTGGAACGAGTCAACGTCAAGGGAGCTGATTATACAGGGTGTATCAACAAAATTAGGACACGTTTTGATGGTGGTTTAAATCCTTGTTAAATCACTGAAGCATGACCTATTTTTATTTCAATGTAAAGTACAACCGATAAAGATAAATTCCTGAAAAGATGAGAATAATCCATCATTAATTAAGGAAATTGTGACCTATTAGGCAAGGCAATTTATTTTGTAGTAAACAGGTCAAAAGAAATAAGTCCCCCCCCCCCCTTGGAAATATGAATTTTTCTGGAAAAAAGTTAGGCTCCTTAACCAGTTACAAAAATGTAAAATGTAGACTGAAACGTTACACATTTAATGTTCCAAAAAATGTCACCCAACAGTTAACCTTCGCCTTAAAATGTAGCCATTTATTGAATTTGATAACCAATAAAAAATGACACTTTCTTGCATAGGGATTGGACAAAGAGATGACATTTATGGACCTGACGTGTACTCCAAGGGATTATATACACTTTCAATCGATGTTATTCATTCAACCATGAACAGGTCCTTCACATTTTTATCCAAACAGGTGACAACCATGTGTTTCAATTTTTCATGGGTTTAACATTTTATCAATTTGTCCAATCCCTATGCAAGAAAGTGTCATTTTTTGGGGGTCATCAAATTTAATAAATGGCAACATTTCAAGGCGAAGGTTAACTGTTGGGTAAAACTTTATTGCACATTAAATGTGTAACACTTCAGTCTACATTTTACATTTTTGTAACAGGTTGAGGAGCCTAACTGTTTTCCAGAAAAATTCACATTGCCCAGGGGGGACTTATTTCTTTTGACCTGTTTATGTACAATGGTCATTCACACAGTAACAGTTAGAGTAACATGAACGCGCACACTATTTATGCCAATTCTACTTCTTATCATGCTAATTAATCATCTACAGCGGGTTCGAGAACTTTTGTTTAATTTAAACAGAATATGCATGCATCTGATTTGTGAATTATTTAGCCAGTTTTGATTTGTGCCAGAATCAAATGGATTACCAAACTAATCTTTGCTATTGACTGATAGATTATTTTCTATGTTTATAATTACTAGCGGCGTACCCTCGCTACGCTCGGGTCCCCGCTAGATGGTTATGCCACATTACATACCTCTGAAACCACATAAACCTCCTCATCACCCCCAAACCAGGTTGATTTATAACCATATCCCTTCTAAAGGCATTATAGCCCTGATTATAGCCCCCCCCCCTATAACCACCCCCCCCCCAAATCATGTTGAGTTATAACCATGTCCCTCCTAAACCATTTACCGTGGCTACTTTATTAACCCCTACCTCTCAAACCGCATCAAGTTAACCCTATCCTAAAACATTTCCCGTGGTTACGCTCGGGTCCCTGCTAGATGGTTATACCACTACCTACCTCTGAAACCACATAAACCCCCTACAACACCCCATACCAGGTTTATTTATAACCATATCCCTTCTAAAGGCATTATAAACCCCCTACAACCCCCACCCCCAATCAGGTTGAATTATAACCATATCCCTCCTAAAGCATTTACCGTGTTTACTTTATTAACCCCTACCTCTCAAACCGCATCAAGTTAATCCCCGGTACTTTTAAAAAAGCACATAAACCCCCTACAATCGCTGTCCCCATCGCCCCCCCCCCCCCACTGCAACTACACCAACCAGGTGGGTTTATAATCATAACCCTCCCTAACCATTTCCTACTAAATTTGTCATGGTCCAATGATTATAACAAGTATTATACCGTCATTATACACCCTGTACAATACAGGCCCGTAGCCATGATGTGTTGGTTGTTGGTTTTACTTTATGGGGGGGGGGGGGGGGGGGGGGGGTATGTCCAGAAACGTCTATAGTACAATGTCCAGAAACAGAAATTTGTCTTTTTTTGTATATTATAAAGAACAATTGTGAACAATAGCCCAACAGACGTTAACAGGGTTAATGAACTGAGTGATTAGGAATCAAACTGCATGGTAACTCTTGACAAAGAGCTCTGAAAAGCCACTGAATTGGTTCACTACAACTCAGAAAATATGCATAATACAAAAAAACACAAATGGACAGGGGTAAAAAATCCCAATGAAAGTGACATAAAAATAAGATAAAAGCCCAATCATATAGAACAAAATATAAATAAAAGAACAAATATTAATATCTGGAGATCAAGAACCTACACAACAAACTTAGGAACTAAATGTACCAGGAACTGCCTGTTGTCACACTGACAGCCAAAAAAGAGTCATCTGACTCCTTAAGCAGAGTAAAGACCCATTGACTCTACCTTAGGAGTAACCTAAAACATGCATTGACTCCCCTAAAGAGTCACTCTGACCCCTTAGGTCTCCTTAAGTAGAGTAAAGGCCCATTGACTCTACCTTAGGAGTCACTTAAAACATGCATTGACTCCCCTAAAGACCCTTTGACTCTACCTTGGGAGTCACTAATTGACTCTCCTAGTGTCTATTTGACTTTTGTCAAGCCGTCGGAAAGAGTCATCGGCCATGACTCTTTAAAGGAGTCATCCTGACTCTCTGGAGCTAATTCGCATATTTTACTTGGCCTTATATTAGCCGAGTAAAATGCGCAAATCGCTCATTAGCATAATTTGCAATGGTACAACAATTAGCACCGGTGCTCGTGTGTATCATTTCAATTATGCTAATGAGCTAATTGGCACCTTTTATTCATTTAAACCTATTAATTTATTTGAATTAAGTCGATGCATTAATTTAACACCGTTGAATGTGTATTGATATATGCATATGGATATTTTCTCACTGGTATTAAGGTAGGGAAGTGATTGCTCGCTAAGTAAATGCAAATAGATGGAGCAAGAACATAAACATAAAAGAGCCAATGAACCTAAAGCCCCCATCACCCCCTCCAGTTCTCATTTTCTTATTTGTGGTAGTCATTGTTACTAATCTGGTTGTGTGACTCATTTGAGTCATCGAGTGAATGATATGGGACTTCTTTGGAGTCAATCTAGTGATGTGACTCCATTGGAGTCATTAAAAGGACTTGAATGAAGGGTGTCATTAAAGAGTATGAAGGATATGACAGGTTGAGACTGGGAGAGACGATGTCTGTGCACACGGCACTTGAAAGCCTGAATTCCAGCCGCTGAAAGGTTGCCAACAACATCGTCTGGAAGACTGTTCCATATGGGAACAGACGTGTGAATGAAGCTTCTGCCTAAGCAGCGAGTTCTGGCAGTCGGCAGAGAAAGAGCATGGAATGGCATTGATATCGATACGATCGAACGGGTAGCTCGGCGTTGGACATATGGTGTTGGAAGTAACCCTGTTAGATACTGTGGGCAGTTGGTAGTATGCATCTCGTACAAGACCGTAGCTGCTGTTACCTGTCGCCTGTAAAGCAGGCGGTCGATTTTGAGCTGTGACCGAGCAGTAAACCCCAATAATCAGCCTTATCGTATCTCCAGAATTTTCTCCTGTGTGGTTGTCTTTGTAATCCTAGAGAGTTAGCCAGTTGAAGGTTGCGTCGCCCATAAGTAGTGCGACTTCCTAACCATTCATTCATTGTAGTGGACGTTTCAATCACCGACAAGCATGATTGAGTTGGCTCAAGTATGCTCATTTTTTGAAGAGTGTTTGAGTCCAGGTAGTCGATGACATCACTGCTATCACCAGGTGTTCTGTAAACAGCGGCAATCAGTAGCTTTTGAGATTTCAGAGCTACTGTGAACCAGATGAGTTCGTAGTCTTTTGGATTATTTCTTGGGTCGTGGTGTATGGCAATCCCTTCTAAACAGTAGAAAAGCAATGCCACCACCAGAGGGTGCCTTTCTGTCTCTGCGACAGCACATGGAGTAGCCAGGAATAGAGATGCAATCAGCTCCATCAAGGAAGGTTTCAACAACGATGACAAATGTTGGCAAGTTCTCCGATGTTTGAACGAAGTCCGCGTATGTTGAACTCCTTTATTCGCAATTACATTTGACATAAATGTACGTACCTTTGAAGTGGTAGAGTATATTAGTAGCATAAGTAGTACATACAGGGCTATCAATTACTCTACTATTCGGCAAAAGTAGTAGAACCAACCCTATTAACAAAACTGGTAAAAATCGACATAATTTTTACTAGTTTATAAATTGCTAGTAGGTAATTAGTAGGAGTAGTACAACGAATTTCCTTACTAACTATAAACTTGTTCGGCAAACCTGTTCAACTGTTTCTACCAACTTTATAAACTAGTATGACCTGATACACAACTTATTAGTTAGTAAAAATCGACATCAGTTGTACTAGTTTTAAATTAGTACATTTGCGAGATTTTGTTTTTAGTGTAGTACACGTTATTAGCATGTGAATATACCGATTTGCATCTGATAGCCTGAAAGTTCCCCTTCAAAATATCCCTCCCCTTGCCAATCAATGTTGATAGGCCACAGGCTGATGGTTGGCAAGTTGGGCGACTCAACATTGACCAGGGGGATGACTTTACAAAAAACCTATTCGTTCGAACACTTTTTTCTAACATTGTGAGCTACATTGTGTTATAGGGTCTATTTCAAGAAATATATCTCTTTTAGCAGTTTCAGTAGAGTAATATCAAAATGTTTACATCTAAAGGGTATGAAATTATATATTTTGGAAAGCTTATAATCCAAGGATTGTTTATATGGTAACTAGTTATCAAATATACAGGGTGATCTGAACATTATACAGGTGTAACAATTATAATATTAAACAAAATTATGATTTCCTTTTTTTATTCCATTATCTAAATGCAGGACCTATATGAAGGTTAGACATGTTTTCGTTGTACTTAAGGAGATTACCCATCCAATTACTACAATATTAATTGGTCAACTTATTAGGAGATATATATTACAGGGTGGTCAAAATATGCAATTTTAAATACTGGAAGAAGAAGAAAATTATACAAATATATAAATATATTTCTTTTACATCAAAATCAGAGCCTTGATAACTCTTTTCCAATTTTCTGAGACAAAAAAAAAATCTATTACTATATTTGTACAAGGTTCATCCTACTTCTTTAATCAGAATAGAAACATAGATAATTAACTTAATTGATACTTGAAGTAAATGATGTAAAGCATGATAGCATCATTAGAATCAAAATGGCATAACACTAAGAATGAGAGTTCTATTACAGGACAGCGCTCCATTTTTACCCATTTATTAGACAGTTATCTCCTCCTCCTTTACCTCCACTCCCTCAATCTCGCCCTCAATCACTCCAACTAATTATGCTTAACGAGATGCTTTTATTAATTTATAAGTGATACATTTTTTTTTATCTCTTAAGATTATTAAAGGGTATTGTATTGCCTTTAAATGAAGCCTAAACACAAGTCAATCTGATAGAGGGTTTACATAAATGAAGAGCTATGTTCCAAAAGGGATCAACTCCATATAAGTGAAATAGGAGACATGCAACGTTTTTTAAATTAAGGATGTTGCACTTCTTTGATTATGCTAATTTTCTGCCATATGGAAGATACTATACGTGTAAGCTTAAAAACAGGTTTGATTTGATTTTTTTAAAATTTTAACTGTATTTCCTACGTCATTCTTTATTTTCGGAAACTAGATGAGTTGGTCCCTTTTGGAACATAAATGTTTCGACCAATTTTCAAAACACTTTACTAAACAATCGTTATTTTCAATTAAGGTACACCTTAAAGACATGATCAAATCACATTGAAAACAGAAGACCACATTCAAATACCTCTTCAACTTTTAAAATTATGACATTTTGTATTTTCTTCAAAAAACTGAAAATGTTGACAATTTGGCACATTTTTTGAAATAACAACACTTCTGTTTGTGTGCAATTTTAAAAACAATTATCCCATACATTTTCTTAATTGCATTTCATTATTGACATTCCTATTAATGTTTTACCGTGATAAAAAAAACATATTTCTACCATTTTGGCTTACAAAAGAGTGAATTATATTCAAATTTCCGGTAACTTCCGTAAATTACCGGACATTTCCGGAAATTACCGAGGGCTATAACTTTTGACTCGAACATGCTAAAGATGTAGAACAAAGTGTAAAAGATGTATTACGTAACCCTCTTTCGTGTTCTGCAATCAACCTCAATTTCGACAAAAAGTGGAGTTGATCCCTTTTAGAAAATAGCTCTTCAAATACAATAGCCGAAAGACAAAATTGAATTTAAAATATAGCCAAACTACCTTTTATGGGTGCCGAGATTAAAAAAACGTGACCAATTAAACTGAATTTGGTGGCGTGCCACAGCAGACGTGATATTAGACAACTAGCCGTCAAAGCAAGATGATCAAGTCGAGGGTTGAAGGCCAGAAGGCCGTAACTCAACTTTTGAGCAAATTTATATTTTGGTACAAAATAATTCATATAACCTAGATTTTCCGAACCATAAAGAGATAACTCATAAACACTCTAAATTTAACTAAAATTAGAGTTATCAGTTGGGTGCTACAGCGTATTGTAATGAGTCCCAAATATTTGAAAGT
The DNA here is from genome assembly GCA_035610835.1 of Ophiura sarsii. Lineage (NCBI taxonomy): Eukaryota > Metazoa > Echinodermata > Ophiuroidea > Amphilepidida > Ophiuridae > Ophiura > Ophiura sarsii. The sequence continues at coordinate 56,048,150 of CM069454.1, forward strand.
CGATTACCTCAAAATAGCATTTCTTGAGTTAAGGCCTTCTGGTGCTCAACCCTCGAAGAAGTGTGAAACGTGTCTGTAGAATGAGAGAACCGTGCAGTGGTGGTTGCGTTTCCTGTATAGTTGATGCTGCGTCCATAACGGGTATATGTTTGGCGTAAGACATTCATAGGTTAGACTAGTGTCAGGACCCATTACGGAATAAAGCTGTATGATCCTTTAATCCGTCAATAAAAGATTTTGTGTTTGGTCAATTCAGTGCTGTATTACACCAAGGGTAACCCCATTTTGTATAGAATAATACCAAATATGCCCCACCGATTCTCCTTGCAAATGACAAATCAGTATGCGAGACTTAACCAATATCTAAAATAATCGGTCATATTTGTGACGCGATCAAGAGGAATGAGTCGGATGTCGGGGAATCCCAAACTGAGATATGGCTAATTCAAA
>CM069454.1:56053599-56105524 GCA_035610835.1 Ophiura sarsii
AGTTTAGAGACATGTGTCTAACCAGCAGACATGTCTTCTTGCGAGATGTCTTGTATAGATACATGACTTGTGTCTAATTGAAGACGTCTTACAACCGACTTAATTGAGTCATGTCTTACAAAGTGTCTTCAGGCAAGACACTTGTTTTTGTTTACTTTGTTAATATCTATTGTTGAAGACATGTCTATTGCCAAGACGTGTATTACATGGTTCTGTAAGACACCATTTTTACAGTGTACAGCTGCCTTTTGACATATTATAGCACCATCATCATGATTATTTATCACTGGGAGGGATTTCTAGCCGGGATACATTGCAAATGGCTTGCAATAATTAGTTGGGATGCAAAGTTTACAATGTCCAATGATTATAAAAACTGTGCACCCCTTAAAAAAAACCTTAACATGTTATTGGACTGACACTGTATATTTTTAAAAATCATAAAATCTAAGGGGTGCTCTGCGCACCTTTACTTATTATTGGACTGACACTGTATATTTTTTCGAAAATCTTAAAATCTTAGGGGGTGCTGCGAACCACTTAAAGAAAACATTGGGGTGATTTTTGCTAGTTTGGACATCATTGTTAGTCCATAATATCAATAACATAATCGAACATTTTAACGAATTGTGTTGTCTTTTTGCAAATTGTTTTCTTAGGGTAAAGGGTCCATATAGGAGCATGTACGAATTACCGCCCCCCCCCCACCCACACACGCCCTCTCACTGTCAGAGGTGAGAAAAACTTGACTTTGATCATATTATTATTTTCCAAAAATTTTAAAATCTTAGGGGGTGCTACGCACCCCTTAACTTATTACTGGACTGACATTGTATATTTTTTCAAAAAAATCATGGGGGTGCTGCAGCACCCCAAGCACCACTACTTCCAAGGGGCTTGTCTACGGTGTGATTCAATGATTAGATTAAAATCACGTCCTCCCCCTCAATTGGAATATATTACATAGACTGAAATGGTAAGGCGGCCAAAGTCTGTTAACTACTATAAGAAGAAATCCGGGTCGCACATATAGAAGTGAATTGAAGTATGTTCGAGACTTGACATATCTATAAGCAAGCAGTGTTAAGGGGGGACTTAAGGAAGTTTTTGATTTGATTTTTTTGAATTTTGTGAGTGCTGTAATTATTGAACTATTAATCAAATGTATATAAAAGTATACATTTTTGTAAAGGAAATGGATTAGAGAATCCAAATTTGGCGTCAATTTTGACCAAAAAAGTAGATTTTTTGAGAAAATCACAAAATTCACTTTTTTGACCCAATTTTTTTGAACAAAGCTAACAAAAAATAATTTTAAGTAAAAAATGGCCAAATCACTTTATAATGATATTAAGACACTAATGAAGGGACGATTTTTTTTTTTAAAACCTAATCTAATATTTTTGAAAATGTTGACCAAAAAGTGCCAAAAAACGTGAAAAATTGATTTTTAATTTTTTTTAACACTCTTTTGGTCAAATTTTCAAAAAATATTGGATTAGATTTTTTAAAAAAAAAATCGTCCCTCCAGTAGTGTCTTAACATCATCATCAAGTGATTTGGGCATTTTTAACTCAAAATTATGTTTGTTAGCTTTGTTCAGAAAAATTGGGTCAAAAAGATTCTCTGATCCATTTCCTTTCCAAAAAGGTATACATTTATACACATTTGAGTCATGGTTCAATAATTACAGCACTAACAAAATTCAACAAAAAACTTCCTTAAGTCCCCCCTTAAAGACTTTTCAATCAGGAACGTGAAACACATATTGGATAGCTTATGCAATTTATGGAATAAACCAGATTTGTAGACTGTATTTTCTAAACTGTACATACATAGCAATTTAGTTAGGAGACCAGATTGAGACTACCAGTTGGATTTACATTACTCCGGTGAACTTACTCCTGCCATGTGATAATTCACATAACGCTTTTGATATTTTACTTATAACTTGCTCTGCACTAGCGGGTATCCACGCTAGCATACACTTCTTGTCTCAATATTGTATCATTAATGAGTCAAATTGACAGGTAGGTAAAATTGATCAAATTAGTCAAACACCTGTTATCTCCAGTCTTAGTTCCTAACGTATATCTTACCACGCCCACAACTTCAATCACTTCACGCATGCGCTCACCACAACTAGTTAGGTAACACTCCGTCGTTAGTAAGTTTGTCGTAGGTTGGTGCATCTTCAATCGTATCATTGCAGACCACACGTGTTGGTATAGATGCGTTAAGATACATCGCTGTCAAACATGGCTCACTGTGCAAGTAACATCTCCGAGAATGACCTAGAACTGTACAAGTATTCCTCATCTTCGCGGGCATTTGTGACGATATTTGTTCCGATCGTAGCTATTATCGGACTAGTTAGTAACGGCGCTTTCGTATTCGTCGTTTACCGCGTCAAGTTTATGAGAAGTATCACCAATATATACTTGGTGAATTTAGCCATCGCTGACTGTAGTCTACTGGTAGCGGCATTTTCACAATATATCGGCGATTATGTGATATCATCGGTCTACGATCTTCGATTCTCCTTCTACACCTCAATTGGGTGTTCTATGCCTAATTTTCTGATATATCTATGTTATTATGCCTCTGTATGGACAATTACACTGGTGAGTATTGAGCGTTATTTGGCAATATGTCACACTTTCTGGCATCGTATTGTAAGCAACAAAAGTAGAGCTATTAAGATGATAATTCTAGTGTGGGTCGTTTCACTAGCGTTTGCGGGTTTGGCAGCACCGTACACCCCGATTACAGTTTGCGCTCTTTCCTCCGCTAATGATTCTGGACTGGTAACTACTGAATTCATCTACTGCGAGTTTGCGTGTGATTGGTGTGCCGGGGCGCTGTATATCACCGATGTTATTCAATTCTTAATTGCACTCATCGTTAACGTGATCATGTACGGGTTGATCGTGTACCATCTGGGCAATACCACGATTGCTTCCGCTGACGATATCGATCAAAACAATAGATCGATCAAGACGCGTAATACGGTAGCGAAGATGTTGATTATTAACGGCGTCATCTTTTTTCTCTGTTTGTTTCCGTTTACGCTCGTAAACATTGAAAACATCGCGTTCAGAATCGGTTTTGTCATATTTGGCAAGTCTTTCATCGATCTGTTGAGCTGGGTAGGACGAATCCTGTTCTTGATTAACTCTGTCACTAACACTTTCATATACAATGCTACGAATCCACGTTATAGACTTGCATTCCGCGAAGCGTTCAGTAGTCATCAACGTAGACACAAACACAATGCGGCAAAATCAGTTAACACGTCGCAGATTTCTCAAGTTACTTGTAATACTAAGATATAAACAACGGAAGAAGTAGGTGTCTCGGCTGTAGTCCCTTGGAGAGAGCTTGATAACATTTATAAGGTAACATTTATTGGTACAGAAGGAACTTTTATTAGTTAAAGGTAGATGACCCGATCACATTTTCGTAACACAGAATTATTTCAAACATACGGAGATTTTCATATCATATGAAAGCTCGTATTTTTCTCATCATCATACTGAAATTTGACGGCCTAAATCGGTATAATTACGGAGAAATCGATGAAATAACGTCGAATTAACGCGAATGGTGGTAACCACCGATATAGTTTGTGTACTACTCAATGGGTACAGTTCACAGCATCTTGTGCGTCTAAAATAAGAACCATTAGAGCTATGCAACTCAAACTTTGGAACACGACTTTTTTAAGGATGACCTTTCATGTAGAATAGAAAACTTCAAGTTGAAAATCGGAACATCTACCTTTAAGACAACTATCAACATGATCAAGACTCACTTTTTCTTGGCTTAGCATGAATGGAGCTTGATAACTATATTTGAAAGGAACCTTTACAAGGTAACATATGACATGTATTGGTTCAGATGGAACTGTTACTAGTGAAGACAAACAATCTCCTGCAACTATCAAGACACGTTCTCTTTGCTTAGCATGAATTATTGGACACTTGTTTGTACTATAAGGCAACGAAAAACCTGATAGAGTCACCAGGTTTGTCTTGGGATTTGAACTGTAATATTTTGTGTGTGTATATACTACTATGGCCTGCTGGTTTAACAGATGAGACTTTCAACATAATTGACTGGATGAAACAGTAATATGTTGGGATTTCATGGGCTATTTAGGGTCCATATCCAAACTCTCAGTGCTTTTAAAGCATTTTTCTAGCGATTTAAAAGCGCTTTTCCAACGGTATTTCGTTCTATTGTTAAAAGCATCGGAAAAAGATCGGTGATTAACTAGAAACCTCTCTACTTATCTGGCGTTAACAATATAACTATTGTAGTACTCTCGATGGCTGCATTAGTAAAGCAGACAGATCAAAGGCGCAAGGAAGGTTGTGTTATATTCTTTAAGAAATATTATAATATAGTATTTCTTAAAGAATATAACACAACCTTCCTTGCGCCTTTGATCTGTCTGCTTCACTAATGCAGCCATCGAGAGTACTACAATAGTTATATTGTTAACGCCAGATAAGTAGAGAGGTTTCTAGTTAATCACCGATCTTTTTCCGATGCTTTTAACAATAGAACGAAATACCGTTGGAAAAGCGCTTTTAAATCGCTAGAAAAATGCTTTAAAAGCACTGAGAGTTTGGATATGGCCCCTTACACGTCATGAGAGACAAAGGAGTTTGCCATTTACGAGATCTTACGAGATTAGCTTTATTATAATATATTTTAAGTTTAATCAGTTTCAAGTTGCGAGAAATATGCGTGTTTTATCTCTCCGCGCGCAAAAGTTATCCAAGCGTATGCGCGCGAGTGTGGCCATGCGAACACATTTGATGTACAATGCACTTCATGCGTTCACGAGAACCTATACATCCTTCTATATTAATTCGCTGCCGTAAGGAATGCTTGATAATTTGGACCTGATGAAACTATAATTTTGAATCATCTTCTATCAAAAACGTTTACTTTAACTATAAATACAATGCGAATATTGTAATATGTGTCACATAAAATCATGGCGTGCAAATTGCAATCTTTAACGTCTGATAAGAAATAGCGTACTTGCTTATTACAGTGTAACGATCGTATTATAATGCTGCACGACTGAGTATGGGGGATTTAGACTAACTCTAGTTCAGAAATCAGAAAGAGAAATTCAGAATTTGTTTCGATGCTCTAAATGAAACCATAACTTCTTGCGAACATTTAAAATCTATTTCGGGTTCGAAGAAAAAGGAGAATGTATCGATTTCACTATGCCATGCAAAAAGTCGTTGGAAGAAATATATAAGTATTATCATACGATATGGATCGAATTGGGTTGCTATATTAACATGTAAGAACGATTGATTCTAAATAAGGCGCAATCGACTCTACAATTCTGTCGAAGATTTTTGACACCATATTTTACACACCATCTTGCTACTCCGCAATCTCTAAATTTACAATTTGGTGTTTGGACGAGTAAAATATTTCTTCTTATCACCACATATTAAAAAATGATAGTCCATCCGGGATTTGAATCCGGTACCTCTGGATCTCCAGACCAATACTCTACTAACTCAGATCAGTTGTGTAGAGCGCTGGTTAAGAGATCCAGCGATTCCGGGTTCAATTCCTAAACAGTCAGAGAACGTTTGTGACTATCATTTATAATTATGTGGTGTCATTTTAAAAAGAAAACATTTACCCGTATCAATTTACTCGTTTACATTTTGATGTTTATTAGTCACAATAAGTTGAACATATTGATAAATGTATAACAACAAGTGGTAACAGAGAGCTGATAGCCGTAAATAGATTCATCAGGTCTGTAGATAATCATGGAATAAATGGTCTTGTTTTGCAAGACCAATTTACGCCCTCTACCAACAAAAGGTTGCACGAAACTAACAATTTCCGGTCAGTTTCACCGTCACGGCAAAACATCAACAGGCTCGGTAGGTTTGTGAAAGCTAGTCGTAAACCAGCGAAACTGTCAGCTCGGAAAAAACGTAAGTTTTTTTTATCTACATGATATTGATTGCAAAAAAACACCAAATTCTTTCAGAAATGACAAATTCGTGATGTAAAAACTGGCTCTGTTATGTATGTCAAAGTCGTTATGATAAGATTACATTTAGTTTACTAGTCTATTGTCTATGACGTCGAAGTGTTGTCGTCCAATAGGTCAGTTTCGTGCAATTTGTTGTTGTTGTGCATTCACTAATGCAACTATTGCATTGGTGTAGGCACTTATGGTATACATTAATGAATGAACCATTTTTTCTTCATAATTGATTGCATTTATTGAATTATTGATCATTTCCTCAAGTTTCGTTAAAACTTCGATATTGTCCATCGCATTGGTTTTTGTGTTATTTGCCTAGGTATATGCGTCACTTTCTTGAGTGAATGCGTCCTTTTCGTAAGTTAAGGGGGTGTGGACCCTCAGCATAGCCTCCGTAAAACTGCCGTAACTTCTTCATTATTCATTTAATCTATATAAAAGTATACATTTTTTTGCAGAAAAGGGTTACATATTGTCATTTTGTGATTTTTTACCTCCAAAATCATGAAAATCACATTTTTGGTAAAAAAAACCCCATATTTGTTGGCACTTTTTAGTCCATAATTCAAAATATAAATATGATAAAGAAGAAGCTTCCTAAGGAATGTTATCAGAATAATATTAAAACTAGTATGACAAAATCTGACTAAAAATGTATTTTGAGTTATCTTTGCAGAACCTAAAATGGGTCGAAAAACGCGTTTTTTATAATTTTCTCAAAAATGGTCAATTTCATGTTCATGGTTGGATTCATTGAACACCTTTCTACAAGAAAATGTATACTTTTTATAGATTAAATGAATAATGAAGGAGTTACAGCAGTGTTACGGAGGCTCTACCTGAGGGTCTACACTCCCCTTAATATGTCAATTGCATAATTGAATATGTCAATTGCATAATTGAATATGTCAATTGCATAATTGAATATGTCAATTGCGTAATTGTATAATGTCAATGGCGTATTTACGTTATTGACGCATCACTTACGCATTTGACATATTGGGCGCTGCATTGACGCAAATATACAATTTTCAGATCGATAAGTTAATAAAAACTGAAATAGTATTGTGTATAGACGCGTTATCCAATGCACTAATAACGTATTAAGCAGATGCGTCAATTACTTAAATGAATGCATCACTTGCGTTAGCGGATGCGTATGGCGTTACTGCGTCATTGGTATAGTTGACGATGCGTTTGACACGGTCGATGTCATGATTATGCACTGGAAGCATCCATGCGGAAGGTTCATACAACATATTCTTAACAGTGTATCCTTAATTGTATAACACCATTGATTCGAAGTCTTTGGATCATTAGGCTACAAGGCCCGCTTAGCAGCGCTATAAATTGGTGCCCTATAAACCGGCAACAAATTTAAATATTCGCCCTCCATCAAAGCTGGTTGCTATAAGACATAATTCTCGTGTGCAACCAACCGGCTGTATTGCAACGCCCATTGAGTAGTTTAAGCACATGAGCGTGGATGTTATTTGCAACATACTGGAAACTGGATGTAATAATGGAAACTCACACATGCAGTTAGCAAGAAGTACCGTCGTACACGCCCCAAATTTAAATATACAACCAGGCAATCCTCTCGTAGTAAGTGATAACAATAGGCTTACCAGACCGAATTAATAGCGCTCCTAAGCTGGCAATTTATGTCATGCTTACTTATTTTTCATGATAATCATTCAACCTCTTGTTTTAAAGTACTTATATAAGTAGACGTACATAATATATAATAATGAAAAGGATCATATATTTAATTATTGATGAGATTCTTCTTATCTAGTCCAAAAGGACGTTTCGGAAACAACCTGCTTCCATTGTCAGTATTGTTATAGAGTGATGACGATTGTACATTTTGTTTATTATGTTATTCTCTCTCGATGTATATTTGAATCCTATCACAGCCACACAGAATCACCAATAAAGTTGACTTGTATGACCAATTACTTCATCTATATCTAGTACTAGAAATAATACGTACATATTGTCTTTTTTTTTTAATATTGTGGCCTTTTTGTGCCACAAATATTGTTATTGAAGCTATAGATGAGGTGACCGTTGTTTAGATTTAGGACGCCCTCTGTTGATTTGAGACAAAACACACCGGGCAAGAGTTCCTATAGTTTACATAGTCCAGATCAGGTTTTCTAGCTAGATTGTGGTGTCACAGCAAATTGTTATCAAAACTGTCTTTAAACTTGCTTAGGAATGCTATAAGCTATCGCATTTCACAAAAAAAGAAGAAAAAAAAGAAGAGTTTTACAATTCATTAGAAAGAAATTTCATGTTGTCTTCATTAACTTTACTGTATATTCTGCCTGGAGGGAATCAACAGAGGGTGTCCCATTTGTAAATACATGACGTCACCGGTCACACCATCTATACAGAATCTGTCTATTATTAATCATTCATTAAATTATGTTCTTCGTCTTCTTGTTGGAACAGCAGGTCGTGTGTTTATCCATCATTATCTTAAAATGTTACATAACACTTTCCGAGCGGCTATTAAATTTACCATTTTTCAAAAACCATTCCCAACTTTTAAAATCTATCTCAATGATAACTGAATCAATACTAGGTATGTTTGTACTAGTCCTAATGCATTCCTCATGGTGACACCAAATATGGTAATGAAATTCAATTATGTTGACATTTTTTAAACATTTTATGACATTTAGGAATGTCGTCTGCAGACGCCTGCCGCGTGGAAAGTGTTAATGATAATGGTCAGACCTTTGTCCGTCTGCTCTTGAAGTTTATCAACAATACATTATATTGACGAATGTCATAGGCATATGCAAATAGCGGCGCGCTTGGTGAGGTTCCAAGTGGCGCGTAAGCGCACACTTAATCCGCTCCCTCGCATTGACGGTGGCACTTTAGCACATTCAATTTGAGAAGTGGCACTTTACAAAACTATTTGAGAATGCCTAGGTGATTGGCCAGCGGGTGGCCTTTTCCTTGACATCTTCGTCTAACATAGGCCTACCTTCGTTGATATTCTTGTCATGTTTGAAAGGCAGCTGCAGATAGGTCAGGTAGCAGGAAATGAGGTCGGAAGATATGAACAGGCAAGGCGAGGCAAGGCAAGGCAAGGCAAGGCGAGTCGAATCGAGTCGAGTCGAGTTGAGTCGAGTCGAGGCGAGGCGAGGCGAGGTGAGGTGAGGTGAGACGAGGCAAGGCGAGGCGAGACGAGACGAGGCGAGGCGAGGCGAGGCGAGGCGAGGCGAGGCGAGGCGAGGCAAGGCGAGGCAAGGCAAGGCAAGGCAAGGCAAGGCAAGGCAAGGCAAGGCAAGGCAAGGCAAGGCAAGGCAAGGCAAGGCAAGGCAAGGCAAGGCAAGTATGATTTATTAAAAAAAGACCCAAAGGCAAAAATATGATTTGTTATTGATAATCAAATAATTGATTTGGTGAACATACAGCTGTTACAAACCTTGTTTTAAAATAACGACGTACACCTAATACGTCACTGTATACTACCACTGAAAATAATCGAAGAATAAATAAATAAAATAAGCAAATATATACATTGAAATTAATGTTTATGCTATTAACGTTCGGAAAATTAAGAAAAGGTTAAGAATTGCGAATTACTCGCTTCACGAGAAAAAATAAGGTATACCATTACCGAAATACATTGTTCAATACAAACCACCGAACCTTATCGACATGCCTGAATCTGAAACTTGAATGTGTACACACACAGAACATAATTTGTCGCCAAAAACTGAACTAAGTTCAATTTTATCAACAATGTATCGTTTAGATTTAGTAAAACCGTCCGGATTTGTTGACCCATTGGGGCTGTAACACAAGGGGAATTAAAGGTGATATAATTAGTGTCCAGTGCCATAAAGAACATTCCTTTTGTTCCTTCCACACAGTAATGAGATTTAGGGAATGGAGAATAAAAGCCTTGGTTTCTTTCTTTTAATGGGGATGAGGTATGAAGTAGACGGTCCTGGGCTACTGTGCGATTAGTCCAATTGTATTTTTTTTCTATTTGTTCAATGTTTTATACGTTAGTGAATCCCTTATTTGATAATGTCATGTTCATACACGAAACCAATTAGACATGACATGTGTGCTAGATGGAGAGATATTCATTAGCCTTACTATAATAGGTGTTGACTTGAGGATAACATATAATCAGATACATCAAATGTACTAGCGAGGAGAATGGACATTAATAAAAGTGGTCTATAGACAATTTCTGACCTAATGTCTCTTTAACATTTTCCACACGGCATCATTATTTAAATTCATCACCATATTTGGAATCATTATGAAAAATGCATTAAAATAAGCACATTAGTATTGGTTCAGTAATTCTTGAGAAGGCTTTGAAAGTCGGGAAAGGTGTCTGAAAATCTGTTTTGTATTTGGTAAAACCAATAGCCGCATGTAAAGGTGCAAACTGCATAGACTGCGTACAAAAAGAAAGTACTTAGTTTTGTTGTGGCCATAGTGTAATTCTGAATGGGATGATTCAATCCATCTTACTATCAAAAATGGCTCTTCGAGTACTACAAATTTTCACTTTCAAATAAGAAATTGCACATTAAACATATCTGCATTCGATTGACACCACTGTTATAATTAATAACACTGCTTATTTTGGTCATTGTAAAAATGGTAGATTCTGCTGGTTTGATCAGAACCCTCTCTTTTGATGATCTTGACCAATATAATGTTATCACGGTGATCTGCTGTGTATTGATTGATGTCAACCGTCTTAAAGCAATAGCATGTGATATTTTTCTTACATTTTTGGCACATTAATTTATTCAATCTTAATATGTAGTTTGACTTTATGGAAAGACTTTCACGCGCGTACAGTGGCGATCGTAGCCGCAAACACTATAATCGGGTGTTATAACACGGTGGTGTTCAATTCATGGAAATAAACAAAAAATATATCCAGAAAAAACGTTTGAGTAGACCCCGGCAGTCTATATCAACGTATTCAAACCATGATTTTGAAGTTATTAAGAATCATATTTAGAATTCGATCCTGCGAGAAAATGTGCTTTCCAAGTAGAAATTAAAGGTAGAGGACGTCATTTGGAAAATATAGCATAATATGACTTTAATAATTGTGATGTATATTGCATGCCGTAAAACAAATTCAGTTTGACTGACTTAAAAAGAGGTTAACATTTGAAATGCGCTAAAATTGAAATCAAATTTCTATCAATTTTGAGTAATGTCACGCTACACCTGAACAAAACAGAAAAGTTACCTTGATAACATTGGTAGAATATGGCCACCAATTTATTGCAGGTACTGGTTTCAGAAAAAAATGTTGTTTCTGTATGTTTAATTTTTTCCATTATCAAAGACTGTATAACTCATAGGACACCCTGTATTTTACACGAATCTATACATTACTATTTTTGACACACCCTGTATTATCGGATACTATAGTTTGATCAGTTACAAACTGGCAAAACCTCATTTCATTTAGGTAGCGAGTGAACACAGAAGGATGCGGGCGCGCATGGAGGCCAAAAGTGCACTGTGCATTATATGCGTGAAGCGTGCGTTCCTCCATTATTATGCAGTTCGAATCTTCCGTCCCATACTTGCAATGCATTGGTAAAGACCAATTATTCTGAACATTATGTCACTGGAGTGAACTTGGTCGACCAAGTTTATTAATTATTATGTTTTGAGAATCTTCCGTCCATTCATTTACACAGAGCTTTGAACTCGAGTTAATCAAGTATTGGACTGTTTTTTTAAATAAAAAAATCGGTCATCCGATTTTTTTACTGTATCGGACAGTTTGGAATAAGAGCTTTTGATTGGTTCAATGTTTTTGCTGGATTGACCCATACATTTGAAGGGTTTGAAACTGTAATTTTTAGTTACAACTTTTCATAACTGACGCTGGATAAATAATTGACATATTTGTGTATTTTCTATAAAGAAACAAAATATAATGATTAATATATATTTTAACAAGACATAGAATGATAATTTTGTTATTTTTGGATGGGAAACATGTTGAAAAACTATCTTCTTTACTAGTCAATTAGCCCCTACCGTCACTATAATATAACCCCCTATTTAACTCAATGGAACAATCCAAATTAACATCCTGAACTGAAAACAGTAAACAACAAACAAGATGGCCGACACCTGTGGTACATTTTGTGTGGAGCTGAGGTTCCATCAGAATTACTCATGAAAAGAGTAAATACAATAAACATGGACAAGGTAAATTAATGCAAACAGTGTGAAATCCTCCTTGGCTAAAAATGTTGTACTTTTGGTCTTTTTATAGTGGGTTTAAAACTAGGAGAATTTATATCCTTTTTACTAGCTAGGCCGAAAAAGTAAAGCTTCTTATTTTTATTTCCGATTTTTGTGCTGGCCTTTATAAACCTAAATTCCCTCAATATTTCCATGATGTTTACACATTCCAATGAAAAAATCAAATAGCAATGATATAGTTAGTCATTTAAAGCATATTTTGATAGCATTTTTACAGTTTTCTTGTTGAAATTCCAGACGAAAATACACCCTAAATAAGCTTATTTCTCATGTGTGCAGGCCTAGGACTAGGCTCACGATTTACCATTCAAAATAAACCAGTGTCTTATTTATAGATGCATTAGCGTTACTTTTGGGGGTATATTGCAATGTAACACAGATGCAAAACTGCAACAGTCACCCCACTTTGAATTTAAAAGAGAGCCTAGGTGATGATATGATGCTAGCGTGACCTAGGCCTACATGGCCTAGCCTATACTACATTTTGACAAATGGATGGCTATCCTATTTCATTATATATTAACAAGCATAGATGTCCCATCTTTAATTAGAGTCAGATTCTCAAAACATAATAATGTAAATATTGGATTCCTTTTTTCGAGCAATACAGTGAAAATTGGTTTCGCCTTGAAAAAAAATCGGACTCGTCTGCGGCTCGTCCAATTTTTTTTTCAAGGCTTAACCAATTTTCACTGTATCGCCCTCAAGTCATCCAATATTGTACCACACTTGGTCAGTGAACTTGGTCAGTTTGGTTACCTGCATGAATACTGTATAACACTGTAAAGCGTGTATTAAGAGCAATGGACTCTACCGATGGAAGATAGGGTGGCCACGGGCCCGAGATAGATTTTCTTTATACTTTCATATTTGATAGACCTTAACCCGAAACTAACATATCTGGAAATATTTTTGAAAAATAATCCTTGTTACCATGGCAATAGCCAAAATGGCATTTTCGGACGATTATAGCCATTTTGGCATTTTTAATCTGTCAAATTTTCATATTTTAAAGCCTGCGTAACTATTGCACTCAATGGTCATGACTTTTTTTTCATTACAAGCTATGGGTAGATAGATACTTAAATGCTTCATTGAATGTATCCAAAAAATTGCCAGGTGTCACGGAGGGTTATACAATTTATTTGAAATAGGGGTGTTTTTCAACTTTTTCAAAGTATGCAAATATACCAATTCTTCATAGCTTACAACTCATAAGGTAACGCTCCGATTTCAACGTGGACCATGTCATGATGAGATGAGACATTAGTCTTATCAAAAATGTTAATTTGAGTTTGGGGAAAATACTTCCTGTATATGCAGTGTTGCCAGACATTTTCACCAAAAATCACATTTTGTTCAAAATCAAATCCACTTTTTATTCTATTTAATGATATGAGACTGGAACTTATCATTCACAGCTAAGTTTTAACAATGGGATGTATGTGTTAAACCACTAGAAACTCAAATCTAGTATTTTTTGCTTTGTTAACATACTTTAAAACCAAAATGGCCACCAAATGAATGGTCAAAAGTGGTCAAAATTCCATACAATAGCATAATATCAACCGAAATGTATGATAACAATATAATTTTAATGATGGGATGTATGTGTTAGACCACAAGTAACTCATATCCATTATTTGTACTCTGTTAATAAAGTTCTAAATCCAAAATGGCTGCCAAAATGGCCCCCAAAATAGTTCCTAAAGTGGCTGCAAAATTGTCAAATTCCATAAAATGTGATAATATCAACCTAAATGTATGATGAAAATATAGTTTTAATGATGGGATGTATATATGTATTAGACCACTAGTAACTCATATCTAGTAGTTTTGCTTTGTTAACACACTTAGAAATCCAAAATGGCCCCCAATATGGGTCCCAAAATGGCTGAACAAATTGTCGAAATTCCATAAAATGGTATAATATATCAACCCAAATGTATGATGAAAGTATGAAAGTATAGTTTTAAAATATAAGGATGGTATTATTAGACCACTAGCACTAGTAACTCATATTCAGTATATTTGCATTGTAATAACATACTTAAAATCCAAGATGGCCACCAATATGGTCGCTGTAAATGTACAAATAGTGTACAATAACCCACAAAAAAAATTGCAAGAGTGTATATTACATCACATTCACCAAATAGTATATTCGAAACTGCTAAGCTTTTGCTTTTAGATATAAGGCCCACCTCTATGACAATTTTGACTCTCTGTATCACTTTCCAAAATGGCTTCAAAAGTGGTTAAGTTGATATTAAATGACCTAAAACAATTGTTTTGTATTGTAAATGACCATACTATAAATGTAATAATACCAATACCCCCAAATCTAATAAGACAGCATTCAATATATGTCTATGATAAAGCCTAGGGGCTGTAGATCTAGTTTGAGTATTTTAAAATATATAAGATGGTTGCAAAAGGTTAAAATAACTGAAAAACAGTATTAGTCTTATTGTTAGTGTTACATTAGATGTGTGGTGGTATGGGAAAACCCGTCGGAAGTCGCTAGTGTTAATATTGAGATATCTGGGTCATACCAAAAAATTCCTAACAAATGAGTTCCAAGTCAATTTTCCAACTTTGGTCCCAAGATAGAGATTATACCTTGAACTTTAGTCTCCAGGAGTTTTTTATGCAAAATTCCAGTTTATTTTAGTACTTTTCTGAACCTTGTTTATCAAATTTTATGCGTAAAATGGCATGTGTAAAATGTTACGTAAAATGACATTGTTACCATGGTAACCACTTGTGAATTCCCACAATGCATTGTAAAGATTTTTTAAGTGAAGAACTTATAGTTGTTAATAATATAGCCAAAAACTAGGTTCATATCAAAAGTTCTTTTCATGTGACAAGCTATTCTGTGTGACATAACAATGTAGTTTTATTATTAGAGCATTTAAAAGATTTTGTGTACACTTTGAATTGTCAGTTTCAATTATTAGTGTTGCGTTTAAACTTGCCGATTTTAAAATACTATTAATGTAGTTCTAGATGGAATTTCTGAAAAATTTAAACAGTCCAATACTCAGTAGACTATGAAGCTCTCCGCTATAGAAAAAAACCCAAGTTGCTTGAAAATGACCATGTGAAGGGTTTTCCCATGCCACCACACAGATATGAACAAAAGATTATATCTATGGATTTTAATCCACCCAGTAAACGTATCTGTATGTAACAAGGTATGATTGTATCCATATCTTGATCAATTGGTGGCCACCTGTGGTAATTATTTGACCATTTGGAGGTAATTTTATTGACCATTAGGGGTAAGTTTAATAAAATGGTCATTATAATGCCCATCTTAATAACATCACATTGTCAAAATGGAGTCTATACCATTTAAGTATACCTTGTCACATATACAAATACGTTTACTGGATGGATTAAAAGCTGTAGATATAATCATTTGGTCATATCTAATGTAACACTAACAATAAACTAATACTATTTTTCAGTTATTTTAACCTTTTGCAGCCATCTTGGATGGATATTTTAAACTACTCAAAGCTGTATAGATCTACAGCCCCTAGGCTTTATCATATAGTGAATACTGCCCCATTACATTTGGGGGTATTGGTATTACATAGTGTGGTACAAAACCATTGTTTTAGGTCATTTAACATCAACTTATCAATTCTGGCAGCCATTTTGGAAAGTGATACTGAATCAAAATTGTCAGAGGTGGGCCTTATTTCTAAAAGCAATAGCTTAGCAGTTTAGAATAATACTATTTGGTTAATTTGATGTAATATACACTCTTACAATATCTATTTTGGATTATCATACACTCGTGTAGACTATTTTTTACATTTACATCGGCCATTTTAGTGGCCATCTTAGTTTTAAATTATGTTATTACAATGCAAATATACTGGATATGAGTTACTAGTGGTCTAATACATTATACATCCCAATGTTAAAACTATACTTTCATCATACATTTTGGTTGATATTATCCCATTTTATGGAATTTGAACAACTTGTTCAGTCATTTTGGGACCCATTTTGGGGGCCATTTTGGATTTCTAAGTATGTTAACAAAACACAAATACTAGATATGAGTTACTAGTGGTCTAATACATACATCCCATCATTAAAACTATATTTTCATCATACATTTCGGTTGATATTATGCTATTTTATGGAATTTTGACCACTTTTGACCAGTTTTGGTCATTAATTTGATTTAATTTGGCGGCCATTTTGGTTTTAATGTATGTTAACAAAGCAAAAATACTAGATATGAGTCTCTAGTGGTCTAACTCATACATCTCATTGTTAAAACTATACTCTGATCATACATGTTGGTTTAAAAATGCCAATATATAGAATTTTGGCGGCCATTTTGGCGGCCATCTTGGATATAGGTGTGTTAACAAAGCAAAAGTTCTGGATATGAGTATCTAGTGGTCTAAAACATACATCCCACTATTAAAACTACACTTTCACCATACAATTTGATTGCTTATGTCATTTTATGAGATTTGACCAGTTGTGGCGGCCATTTTGGACGCCATCTTGCATAACCCCTAGCATTATGAAAATATTGTTGGTAACATCCTGATTATGTCTTAGGATCATGATAGGAAGTTTAAAAAGTTGGTTTGGGGAGGCCTGGGGGTGCACACTAACCCTTTGTAGATACCCCCGACTAATATCTAAGACTAATCCCTCAGATCATATTGGTAAAGACAGCCCGTAGCCAAGGTGTATGGCAAGTCAAACGTGTCATAATAATCTAATTATTTGTATTTAGTTGTATTTGTAGTCTTTACATGTTTTTTTTTAATACTACTGTGGTTTACCTTTTCCTAATGTTGCATGTAAAGTTGATTTTTCATTTCCGTAGTATTTAACTTACGGTAAGATTTATATTGATTTTTTTTAGTAAATAGGTAAAAGACTGGCAACACTTTTTTGCTTTCCACAAACACAAATAAACATTTTGGGGTGAACACCAATTGATTTACAATTAATATGTGATTACAATGAGTACACATGACAACATATTTGGGGTTATAAGGGTTTTTCACGTTGAAAACGTAATCTGTAATCATATTACTTGCTATGGCAACACCCGTTAAGTTAATGACTGGCAACACTGACCATTTAAAATGATCAAATTTATTATAATATCAAATTTTCTTCTAATTAACATCTCGCTGTGAATTTAAGGTTCCGGTTTCATATCATAAAACACAGCGAAACATGCGTTAGCCTTTGAAGGAATTGTGACATTTTGTGAAAATATCTGGCAACACTGCATATTCAGGAAGTATTTTCCCCAAACTCAAATTAACATTTTTCATAAGACTAATGTCTCATCTCAACATGACATGGTCCACGTTGAAATCGGAGCGTTACCATGTGGGTTGTAAGCTATGCAGATTTGGTATATTTGTATACTTTGAAAAAGTTGAAAAACACCCCTATTTCAAATAAATGGTATGACCCATCATGATATCCCATATTTATGTCTATGCACTCACTGAAGCATCTACATATTCACCTATTCAGCTTATATAAAGAAAATATTTCATATACTTTTTGTCTTTTAGAAATAGATGCTTACAAATTTGATAATTTTTGAGGTTAAAAAGGCAAAAATGGGGAAAATAGCCCTAAAATGGTATTTTGGCCGTTGCCATGGAAACGAGAATTATTTTTCAAAATTAATTCCACATTTGTTAGTTTTAACTAAAGGGTCATCAAATATGAAAGTATAAAGAAATTCCATTCCGGGGCCGTGGCCAACATTTCAAAAAAATCCTCCATTTTTACAGTCCATTGCACTTATGCCAATTTTATTTGAGCAGTCACAAAATGCAGTAGACTATTTGTTTGAATTTTGTCTTTTTGAATTTTTGAAATATTTTGACATTTTTTTTAGAAATTTTTTTTTTTGGATTTTTTTTTATTTAAAAAAATTGCAATTTTTGGAGAAATTTTTGGGATTTTTAAAAAAAAAATCAAAAAAAAAATCAAAAAAAAAAATCAAAAAAAAATCAAAAAAAAATGTTATTGATATTTTTACAATATCATGGTGATTTTTTTTGTTTTGATTTTTTTAAAATTTTTAAACATTTTTAAACATTTTTTGTTGTTGTAAAGTCAGATTCTCACTGCATAATAATGATAAAATTGGATGGATTTTTTCGCATGATACACAAATATATTGGTCTTGCTATGAGTTTTAAAAATATTGTGCTCGACTGCGTCTCGCACAATATTTTTTAAAACTCATAGCTCGACCAATATCTTTGTGTATCACGCTCAATCCATCCAATTTTATATCAAAGTTGTGTAAGTGTGGCCATAATCGCGCGTGTACGTTTGGATTACTATTGCGCGTGGAGAGACAACAAACGAATATTTCTCGTCTATTTGGAACTGATTAAAATATATACACTTTAATCAACCATGAGAATCCCCGCCAGTTTCGATTATCTGATGTCATGTGATTGTCCAGGAGACGATCTTGTGACCGTAAAAGTGGTACTAACAATCACGCCAAATGATAAAGATGTCGATAAGACCTCCGCACCTTTTCTCGCTTCTTTCCCATGATTCTAGAAAGATAGTTTAATCATCTTCTTCTACGGTTTAATATCGAATTCCATTAAAAAAGATCCAATTTACCGCTGAAATAGATACTTCTCGTCAATACGGGGATGAGTAATGGGCTATTTAATATGAAATCCCTACACCCCCTATGGAAGACATGATCTACATGACAGGAAATGTTGAATTCATGCAGGTAACTCAATTTGAAATATGCACTCCTTGTGGGAAAGATTAAGTGACATTGTCCCTAAAAATCAAGTTTTTGTTGGCAGACATACAAATATGAATTTCCATAATACTTTGGTCATTGATAGACCTTTGGTCAATAAACACTAAAATGGAACCTTTTTTTTTTTTTTTCCTTCGTTGCCATGACAACGACACATATTAGAATTTTCATGGTTTTTAACAAAATTTTTCAGAAATTAAAAACTGCTAATTTACACATATCATTATGAACAAACAATACAACCAGGATTTTATTTTCATTCAACAATATAACCATACATGTCTCAACTTTCATTCCATGCAACAAAAAAACTTGTGCAAATTGTATTATGGGATATACCATTATTTGAAAAAGGGGTGTTTTTCATAATAAATCGTGTGAAAAAAATACACCTTCGTAAATTAATCACAACTAGCAAAGTGGTGTTTTTTTTGCATTCACCTTCTACAAATGAAAGCTTGAGGGATGTCTGAATAATAATATATAAAAATATCCATGGGTAATTTATACCTGTTGGAACAGTGTTGCCAGAAAGTGTTGACTTTTTCTAAAAAAATCGGTATTACATGGTATGAAAATACACCTTTAATTTCAGCAAACTATTTAATAAATCATCCTGTTATGTCTAAAATAGAGAACAACTATTTTTGGATCAGGGATAATGTTGCTCATGTTTCAAAGTGCATATTAAAAAAAGGGTTGCCAGGTAGGTTGAGTTTTAACTTTATTCATGGCAGAACAGAATCGTATTAAATAAACAGAATTCTTCTTAAATCTGCTTTTGACAGCTACATGTACATCCATTTACTGTATCACTATAAGTGATGTTTATTTACATTCATGTGTGAATAACAAAAGGATTTTGGAAAGGTATTAACCTCTAGTTTCAGAATATGGCTGATAGCAAATTCAAAGCGGTAGCTTTATATGAGTTTTCAGCCATTTTCAAAATGGCCGCCAAAATACCAACATAAAGCACACTGATAAACTTATGGTGAATTTTGGAAACTCTGTTGGATGTAAATAACGCAGTCTTGTATGTATTAGACCACTAAACACTCATATCCAGAACTTTTGCTTTATTAAAACATCAAAATCCAAGATGGCCACCAAAATGGCCGCCAAAAATGGTAAAATTCCATATATTGGCATATATAAACCAACACGTATGATCAGAGTATAGTTCTAATAATGGGATGTATATGTTAGACCATTAGAAACTCATAACTCGTATTTTTGCATTGTTAACATACTTTAAAACCAAAATGGCCGCCAAATTGCTGGCCAAAAATGATCAAAAATTGTCAAAATTCCATAAAATAGCATAATATCAACCATAATGAATGATGAAAATATAATTTTAATGATGGGATGTATGTATTGGACTACTAGTATCGCATATACAGTATTCTTGCTTTGTTAACTTAGTACAAAATCCAAAATGGCTGCCAAAATGGCCCCCAAAGTGGTTCCCGAAGTGGCTGCAAAAATTGTCAAATTCCATAAAGTGGGATAATATCAACCTAAATGTATGATGAAAATATAGTTTTAATGATGGGATGTATGTATTAGACCGCCACTAACTCATATCTAGTATTTTTGCTTTGTTAACATACTTAAAAATCCAAAATGGCCCCCAAAATGGGTCCCAAAATGACTGAACAAATTGCTGGAATTCCATAAAATGGGCTAATATCACCCAAAATGTATGATGACAGTATAGTTTTAACATTGGGGTGTATGTATTAGACCACTAATAACTCATATCCACTATTATTTGTATTGTAATAACATACTTTAAATCCAAGATGGCCACCAAAATGGCCGCTGTAAATGTAAAAATAGTCTATATACATGAGTGTATGATAATCCAAAATAGATATTGTGAGAGTGCATATTACATCAAATCCACCAAATAGATGTTCTAAACTGGTAAGTTATTGCTTTTAGAAATAAGGCTCACATCTGTGACAATTTTGATTCCAATCACTTTCCAAAATGGCAGCCAGAATGGTTCAGTTGATGTTAAATGACCTAAAACAATTGTATTGTATTGCAAATGAACAAACAATTGTTTTGTATTGTAAATGACCGGTACTATGTAATACCAATACCCCCAAATTGAATGGGACAGCATTCACTACATGTCTATGATAAAGCCTAGGGGCTGTAAATCTAGTTTTATTATTCTAAAATATCCAAGATGGCTGTAAAAGGTTAAAATAGCTGAAAAACAGTGTTAGTTTATTGTTAGTATTACATTATATATGATCACATTATTATATCTACAGCTTTTAAGCCATCCAGTAAATGTGTTTGTATATGTAACAAGGATGATTGAATTGTATAGACTCCATTTTGACAATGTCATGTTATTAAGATGGGCATTATAATGAACATTTCATTAAAATTATCTCCAAATGGCCAAAATAATTACCACGGGTGGCCACCAATTGATAATAATATATATATGACCAGAATAAAAAAATGGAGTCTATACCATTTATTCATACTTTGTCACCTACAGATACGTTTACATGGTGGATTAAAATCTATATATATATATAATCTTTTAGTCATATCTAATGTAACACTAGCAATAAAACTAATACTGTTTTTCAGTTATTTTAACATTTTGCAGACATCTTTGGATATTTTAAAATACTCAAACTAGATCTACAGCCCCTAAACTTGATCATAGACATATGTTAAATGCTGTCTTATTATATTTGGGGGTATTAGTATTACATAAAATGGTCATTTAAACAATTGTTTTAGGTAATTTAACATAAACTTAACCATTCTGGCAGCCATTTTTGAAAGTGATACAGAATCAAAATTGTCAAAGAGATGAGCCTTATATCTAAAAGAAAAAGCTTAGCAGTTTTAGAACATACTATTTGGTGAATGTGATGTAATATACACTCTTACAATGTCTATTGTGGATTATCATTCACTCATGTAGACTATTTTAACATTTACAGCGGCCGTTTTGGTGGCCATCTTGGATTTAATGTACGTTATTACAATGCAAATATACTGGATATGAGTTACTAGTGGTCTAATACATACATCCCATCATTAAAACTGTATTACATCTTACATTTAGGTTGATATTATCCCATTTTATGGAATTTGACAATTTTTGCAGCCACTTCGGGAACCATTTTTGGGCCACTTTGGCAGCCATTTTGGATTTTGAACTATGTTAACAAAGCATGAATACTGGATATGAGTTACTAGTGGTCTAACACATACATCCCATCGTTAAAAATATATTTTCATCATACATTTTGGTTGATATTATGCTATTTCATGGAATTCTGACCACTTTTTACCATTTTTGGCCATTCATTTGGCGGCCATTTTGGTTTTAAAGTATGTTATCAAAACAAAAATACTAGACATGAGTTTCTAATGGTCTAACACATACATCCCATTGTTAAAACTATACTCTGATCATACATGTTGGTTTATATATGCCAATATATGGAATTTTATCATTTTTGGCGGCCATTTTGGATTTAGATGTGTTAACAAAGCAAAATATCCGGATATGAGTGTCTAGTGGTCTTATACATACAGCACTGCATTATTTACATCCAACAGAGTTTCCAATATTCATCATAAGTTTATTAGTGTGCTTTTTGTTTGCATTTTGGCGGCCATTTTGAAAATGTGCTGATAACACACAGAAAGCTACCGCTTTGAATTTGCTATCAATCATATTCTGGTTTCATGGATCCATACCAATACAAAAATCATTATTAGCCTTACTCTCTCGACATGGTACTGACCGACCCTACGGGCTCATGGACTAATATGTTAATACTATACTCAACATGGCATATGTTGCAATATTGCTAATTTGAGGTAAAAAAGAGAACTCTGGCAACTTTAACAAGTACATTTCATATTATTTTATTGCAAACATTCACAAAACAAGTAATATCTTCAATATATCTCCTAATCAACGCTTATATGTAATTTACTGTTTAATTGTCCGTTTTTCGATAATAGGCATTTTAAGATTTTTCAAAAATACCTATCTTTCTGGAAACACTGCTGCCATGTTTAAAGATTACCCACACTTTTCTCATTGAAATTCAATTGAGCAACATTGTTACTCTCTACATGCAAAATATCTTTGAAAAAAAAGTGCCACTTTCAGGGTTAACGGTGATTAGATTTGGCTAATAATTGATAGTTTGTAAAAGGGACGAAACACCCCTATTTGGAAACATGGTATAGTCCAATTGCAAATACCAAGATTTTTTTTAAAATATGGATTAGTTTGATTGTGGACTGCCCTTTCATATATAAAAACAAGAATTTGTAAAAAGTATTTTGTATGCTACAAATGTGGGATCCAAGTTGAGCTAAAATTAGCATTTAAAACAGCAAAAAATGAGAAAAATCATCAAATTAATGGAATTGCCCGTTACCATGGTAACATACATGTGACACCAATTTTTTTTCCATATTTGTTGACTTTGACCATAGGTCCATCCATGCACAAGGTATGAAGAAAATTCATATTTTTCAGTCTGCCACATTTTTCAACATTTCCTTGATTCTTACTGAATATGGTTCTTAAGGTAATGTCTTCCATAGGGGGTGTATGGATTTCAAATGGAATTGCCCGATGTAAAGTATATCACAGTCTAATCTAGTTCATCTGATTGTTAACCCGATATTATGCAGGTAAACATCTGTGCCGTCAGATAATAGTCATTACTGATGAAACATCACTCTTATCAAAACAGCCATTTCTGAACCATGTTTTATCATGCAATAGAAATACACCCTTAACAAAAAAAACCCTATCTATTGAAAACATGCAGCTGATTTATTATTGATCATTGTTCTTTTCAAAATAGCACTACGAATACAAATGAACAGCTATGTGCATCTCTGAAAAAATTATAAGTTAAATTATATCTGGTGAAATATCTGACCCGTCATATCAAAACACCCCTTGGGGTCTTTTATCCAACGTCTGATTTTAACAACATCAAAACATGTAAAATCGAGCTTTGAATTGATAACTCATACGTGGTCCAACGGATTCACTCTCGCTCCTCAGTACAAAGGTTGTGGGTTCGAGCCCCGTTTCTGCCAGCGTGTTGTATCCTTGGGCAATGCACTTTACCGCACTTGCCACATTTCACCCAGGTGTATAATTGGGTACCGGCATTAATTAATGTTCGGAAGTAAAACAGACTCGCTGTGCGGGAGGAGTGGCGAACCCCCACAGCCATAATTTACATGGGG
Organism: Ophiura sarsii; assembly: GCA_035610835.1. NCBI lineage: Eukaryota > Metazoa > Echinodermata > Ophiuroidea > Amphilepidida > Ophiuridae > Ophiura > Ophiura sarsii. The sequence goes on from CM069454.1 coordinate 56,078,025, forward strand.
AGTCTGGCCCAAACCCTTATGAAAGAGAGATGGGCACTCCGCGCGCGAGTCTTTACTAAAAAAAAATTATATTTCCTTTTCATTTCTTTATATTATTCAAGACATTTTACTTCGACAAGAGGTATGTTTTGATGTGATGGGTCACATATTCGTCTCATCAAAACAGCTTGCATCGAAGAGATTTCTGGCATTAGATACATAGCTCTTCATGATTGAAACAATCATATCATCTGACCGACGAACTTGCACTGTTACAGATCACGTTAAATCACACTAAATGTACCTTTTGTCAAATTGTGATTTTTTTTCTAATGACAAATTATATTATTTGAAAAGGACAATGTCTTTCGTCCGCTTAGGAGAATTATCCTTGTTTGAAAACTATTTATTTTGTGATTTTTATCTGATATTCCCTTAAAGATATCTAAAACAAGTACTTTATTAGGCCACGAAAAACACACCCTGTTCTATGGACAGGGGGGGGGGGGGGGGGGGGGGGGGGAGGGATGAGGAATTCCGTAAACAAATGAGTTTAGGTTAATTTTTTTTTTAACGTAATTTTCTATTATATCACATTCAACACAATTTCAATTTTTCCAAACGTTTTTTAACAAATCTGACATATTCATCTGAAAGGTTTCATAAAAGGTGTGTCTGACGTTGATGTGTTCTTAGAATAGTGTAGTTAGAATTCAACAAGTATTTATATGGCTATTTCAAGGACCAACTTTTGTAAGATGAGTATACATACTCAGTTGTTGACATTGATAAAGATATGCTACTTCTGATGGAATCATATTACAATGTTTACCAAACCTCAGATTATGTAGCAAAATTAGGCTACTTTTACAGTCAGTATTTCAGGAAAGTGCAATGAATGACGTCAGAGTTATTATTCCACCGATATTACAACTTATAAGCGCACCCTTCGATACAAATGCGCATGCGTGTTTGTTCTGGTGCAGTTACCTACACGTTGACGTCGCAACACAGAATATAATTAGCGGAGTACATACAAATAATAAATATTAAAGGCATATTATGCGATCCTTTTTCATGGAGCGATCCTTCTTTATGGAGCGCCCTCTATCTTTGAGGTTTTCCTCTAAATTAATTTATTAATTTATATATAAGTATAATTACATTTATAAATATGAAACTAACATATCTAAGTTATAGAGCCATACGTTCATTAATTAATTCAAAACAATGATTTAAATAGCCTGATATAAACTGTCGTGTTCTGCCGAAAGGTTATTTTCAAAACATTGTTTCGTTCGTAAATATAATTCCTTGGTTTGATAATATATTGACATTGGAAACAGATTTCCATTAATTTTTCTATGGGAAATATAGTCAAGACAGAGTTATGAGTCCGGAATTCTTTTTTAAATGAGAGAAGAAAAAAATGTGTAAACAATTGAAAAAGATCTTATAGAAATTACTGAAATACTTGTCAAATGTTGACGCCTTTTATGTCTCATTAAATCATAATGATCAACACTTGTGACACGGCAGTCGTTTGTAGACGACAGTTCCAACATTGAACAAAATGTTGTATTTCATCACCGTATTTGAAATAACCATGAAATATGCATTACGATAAGTACTGAAATGCCTAGTATTGGTTCAGTAAGAGATAGACTTGAGATAGACTTTAACAATTTGGAAAATGTTTATGAAAATTCTGTTTGTATTAGCCGCGTGGAAAGTGTTCAGAACTAAATACATCTCACCAGTTGGGCTACTTTGTCAACTATTATTTTGTAACTCTGTCGTAGCATCGTAACCTATTAAAAACACGATGCCTATGGATATAGATTAATGCACTTCTATCAAATTTATATTATCAACTTTGATTTATACCGAGGCTATATATGTACAAATGTACGGAGGCCAATCCAATCAATATGCATGTAGATACCCCCACGATTGAAAAAGTATATATTTTTTAAAACTATCTTTAACCCTAACCCATTCGGCCACTTATTTCTGATTTTTTTCTGCGCGGAGAAAAGTGACCCCAAAAGTGACCGCAACCCCCCCCCCCCCCCACACCGAATTTGAACCACGGACCTCTATACTCTGTTTGGCCATCTCGAGACAGTGACGTAACTGAACTGACGCAGCTTTTACGCACGCGTATGTATCTCCCGCCTTTCAACGCTCGTGCTGGCGCCGCGAGTATGCGCGCGCGTTATGTGATGCAATTAGTAGAATACGCGGTTACGTCACTGTCTCGAGATGGCCAAACAGAGTATAGCACCAACGGCTTGTGATTTCCCACTACACCACGGGTGTCAAGGCTACTTGGCTCAGTATACTTCGCCAAGTATATAGCCTTGGTCCATTTATTCTTCGAACAACTTCCACGCCGGATGAAAAAGTGACCCCAAAAGTGGCAGTGATTCCCCACTACACCACGGGTGTCAAGGCTACTTGGCTCAGTATACTTCGCCAAGTATACAGCCTGGGTCCATTTTTACTTCGAAAAACTTCCACACCGGGTGGAACATAGAGGATGGCTCCTTGGATTCTGTTGGATTTGGCAGGGTTAGGTTAAACTTAATTTCGTGTTCGATTTCAAGAGGAGTACAGATACCCATAGCGCAACAATACTCCATGTGATATCCAGGGTAGCATGTGGTATCCAACTAACAAGCAGTAATGGAAGATTTGGTTAAATAAATGTTCCTGTACAAATATACCGACCCATATTTCGGACCAAACACAAACACACAAAAATCTCCTATAAAAAAACCACAGCCGACCGACTCAACCTAAGAGTGTAATTTGTCCCAGTATTGAACGATACTGCTACATAATTATTTTCCAGTATCGCCCGATACTGGTACATTTTATAAGTCCCAGTATCGTCCGATACTGGAACACTGACTTTGTACCAGTATCGAGAGATACTGGGTGTTCCATTACCGGACAATACTAGTAGATTCCAGAACCTGGAACCTAAGGTACGCTTTTTCCAAATCCTGTTTTAATATAATGACGTGCACATTATACGTTAATGTGTACTACCACTGAAAATATTCAAAGTATAAACAATTTAAATAAACAAGTTCATTGAAATTATTGTTTAGGCTATTAACATTCAGGAAATTACAAAGTTACTAATTGCTAATTACTCACTTTACTTTTTTCAAGGGAAAAATAAAGCATTCAAATACCAAAATACATTGTTCAATACAAGCCATTCGACGCGCCCATATCTGAAAATTGAATGTGTACGCATACAGAACATAAATGTCCCCAAAAGCTGAACTTAGTTCAATTTTATCAAAAATGTATCGTTTAGATTAGTAAAAACGTACAGATTTGGCGGTCCCTGGGGCTATAACACCAGGGACATTTGATTATTGAATATTTCCCTCATTCTCAAATTAATTCATTTTCATAATTAAATACGCCTACGAGCCAGCAGCATAAACAGATGGTATTTCCATTTTGTATTATAGAGTCAATGTTCGTGCCAGTTTTATTCATTTTATTCCTTTTTATGATTTAGAAAATAAAATTCCCAGAAGAAGACAGAAACTGCACCTAATATATGTGAAACTGCAGTCAGGAATAAATCATACAATCAAACGCGATGATGCAATGCGGGATTTTATTTCATTTTGTTGCAACGTTGGATGTTTTGTCTGTTGTATGTTTTGTCACTTTTCGCGGGAATATATAAACAGATTGGCAGGCGGTAATGTGTTTCACTTTGTTGTATGTTACGTAAATTCTGACGGGAATTAGAGGTGATACAGTCGATTTCAAATGCCGTAAGCGTATTCTATTAATTCCCCTTGTTTCACACAGTAATGCGATTTACGAATGCAAAATAAACGCCCTACATTTTGTCTATCAGACCAAAAAAAACAACAACCAAGTTTGTTTCAAATAGTGCGCGCGCAATTCATTTTGACGCTTGATTCATGCGCATTTATTTTTGTATAGAAAAATCGAAAACGATCTATTGTTAGGGCGTCATCCTTTGTCGAAATTGTGTCAAACATGTTTTAAGAGGGCGCACGGTAAACGCGGAAGTGAAAATCCGCGGCAAATATCACATTTTAGAGAGCATAAGAATAACACAAATGCACATATTTGACTAAATAAACCCATTTCAAGTGAATATCCACTATGATAAATTTGCATTAAATAAGAGTGATTTAGTTGTGAAGTACAAGTTTTCTTTAGTAAGCTTTTTATTATTTTGTCGATCTTGGGTTTCGCAAAGAAACACCCAAAAACACAAACGCATTTCGCATTTGACTTTTCAGACTTGCTACTGCAAACAAACTATTACTTTTTGGCTTCACGTATTTTTATTATTATCAAACAACACGTTGAAGTGGTGTAGCAATATTTGAATGACTTTGAACCACCGGTTACATCAATATGTCAATGTGTCATTCCTCTGATCAATAATCTAACCAAACCAGTCTTCTTTCTTGTATTAAAAGTGTCTAATAGTTACCCCATGTTGAAATGTTTCGTTTCATATGAAAAACAATCCTGAAGCGATTAATAAATTGTATTTCAATTAACGATTTGCACTCCACATCGTACAGGGGAAAGGGGAAGACAGCAGGAAAAGAGGTCGTCAGAGAAACAATGGTTAGATAACATCAAGATAAGGACCGGCAAAGCAGGGTAAGGCAAGAAGGCAAGGCAAGGGTTTAACATATTGAAAGGTACGTTTGCACTTAGAACACGTTTATATTTCGTCGTCTTATTGAGATAAGTACTCCATTTATAATGCATCTATGTAGGTAACTGGAGAATAGCTTTAAACTGAATATCCTCTCTCTCTGTCCCTCTGAGATTCAAAACTCCAACGAGAGTACAGTTTATTATGCATAAATTGTTTAATTAAACACTTACTTGTACAACTAAAGAGCTTACGAATGCAACGATTTCTCCCGTGTGGTAAAATATTAACTTAAACAGAATAAGATATCGGTTGTGGTATCAGTCAATAGTTAGGTCACCCAAGCCCTATATGAAAGCTATGAAGATTGTTAAACGGGGTCAGTCGTCACAAACATGCACAAACACAATAGTCAAACGACCTTGCTATTGTCATGCTATTGTCAACAGTCCCTACACAGAGGTCTGCAGTGCAAATCTGTACGATTTTCGCCATGTAATCTCTATGGCGGATTTCATTCCGTTGTATGAAGCTATGATGTTTGCGTGGTCTTCGCTATCTCCAAGCAGATAGAGCAATACGTACATGGACTTTTTTGTAGACGAGGGTTCATTTCATGATTTGGTGGGGTTTAGAATGAGTTAGGATTCCTGTAATTTTGAAGACCACGGATTGTCAAAACGTGAATTTCCCGACATTGTACGACATAAATTTGGTCACTAAACGTGTTTAAAACTATTCATTTTATCGTTCTGCAGATGTTATTGACCCTCCTCTAAAATTCTACATGATTTTTAACACGTTTCTTAGTATTTGAGATGCCCAAATAGACCATTTTCCGAAGCTATTTCTAGCAAATATTGCAGTCACTAAGATTCCATTGTTTTCTTGCGTATAACAAAATATGACATGCAGCGTGACCTCCCTACTGGCTGGTATTATATAGTGACGTACGGTCGGTGGTATTACATAGAGCGTGTTTCTGCTGGCACTGCAAAAAGTAAACGCTAATAAACGCTAATTTTCAATCGGTCAGTTTTTAATCCCCCCCTGTTTCTACTTGCGAAAAGTTACCACTAAGTTTATCGATCCTAGTCGATGGGCCACGAAATTGGACCTTTTGTAATACCAAACAATGCCACCGCAGTGACCGCACTTGAAAAAGATTGCTTCACAATAATGTGTATAACCAAGCGTGACACGGTTCACAGCGCAAACCGCTAAGAATCGCCTTTCTGTTTCTATTGGGTTTATTGCCGATTATTGCCGGTTCCAAACCTGGTTTGTGAAGGTTTTTGGGATTACCAAAAATACCGATTATTGCCGGGTTCTGCCTGTTTCTACTGGACAAATTTAGCGTTTATTAGCGGTTTCTTCCCCAGCAAAAACAAGCTCATAGTGACGTTTAGCCGGTGGTATTACATAGTGACGTATGGTCGGTAGCATTACTTAGTGACGTATTGTCGGTGGTATTACATACTGACGTATAATTGTCGGTGGTATTTCATAAATATTTTTAACATCAATGATGCAGAACCGCGATATATTTGCAGGTATCATGTAAAAGGGAGCATTAGCATATCTACAAAAAGAAATGTCGTTAAAAAGACGCCTCAGCTTAAACAAACGACGTACAAAGAATTCTGTTTCAATGGGGTTGGGGGTATGGTTTTCACAAATTATTCAGAAAAATAAATCAAAATATTAATGATTAATTGAATTTAACTTAACCTAACTTAATCTAACTTAACCTAACATAACCTAACTTAACCTCAAATAACTCAACTTAACCCAACTTAACCTAACTTAACCTAACTTTTACCTAAGTTAACCTAACTTAACTTAACCTAAGTTAACCCACCTTAACACAACTTAACCCAACTTAACCCAACATAACCCAATTTTACCTTGACCCAACATGACCAAATTGACCCAACATAATCCAACTTAACCCAACATAACCAACATAACCCAACTTAACCCAACTTCACCCAACTTCACCCCACTTAACCCCACTTAACCCAACTTAACCCAACATAACCCAACTTAACCCAACTTAACTCAACTTAACCCAACTTAACCCCAATTAACCCAACTTAACCCAACTTAACCCAACATAACCCAACTTAACCCAACTTAACCCAACTTAACCCAACTTAACCCAACTTAACCCAACTTAACCCAACTTAACCCAACTTAACCCAACTTAACCCAACTTAACCCAACTTAACCCAACTTAACCCAACATAACCTAGTTTAACCTACCTTAAACTAATCTAACTTAACTTAACCTAACTTAATCTAACTTAACTTAACCTAACTTAACTTAATATAACTTAATATAGCTTAACCCAACTTAACCCAACTTAACCAAACTAAACCAAACTTAACCAAACTTAACCAAAATTAACCAAACTTAACCAAACTTAACCAAACTTTTCCTAACTTATAAATCAAGACAGCTATGTTGGAAAGGACTGCAGGCGCATATCGTGTTGCGGGAAAATCACCCGCCATAAGTCACGTCAAGTAAGTCAAATGCCCTGGGTATTTTTAGAGCTTTGTTATAAAAATCATTTGGTGCTCAATATATATAATACCAAATAAGGTGAATTACAGGCGAAAGTTGGAAACCCGTCACGGAATATTCACGTCGCATCAACATCGGGGAATCCCTTTACAGCGTATTATACATGTACACATCGGAACGATATCTGGAATATTTCTTGACCGTTTCTGGTTCGATTTGGGCATTGTATCATCAAATTTTGAATCTATATTTGAATTTATAAAATCATCAGGTATGGAGTTAACCACATGTATATATAATTGTAAAGTACTTGAACTCTTGCTTTCCATGGCATAACAGAGAAAAGATAAACTTTGTCAGGGACAGATGGTCAAAGCATTAAATCATTGGACTGAGGATTTACCTAGTCCCAATGGTGACCCGTAACCTAGGTAGCAAGTTGCTACCTAAGAGACCTTTGAAATTGACTCCAATCCGGTTAAGCTATTGACCCTGATTATTAACTGAGAGTCCCCAGGTAATTCAGGACCAATATACATTCATTACATTTCACTTCAAACTACCTGAAACTAAATTGAATTAAAAAAGCCACCCGAGACTTTTTTTCAAAACAATGTCCATATCAATCTGACGAAATGTCAGTGCTTCACATAGTCCAGCCACAAAGAAGTTAGCAACTTCGTCCAGCCACAAAGAATTAGCAACTTTTAAAAACCACACACGTAAAATCAATGCAATTTACATTTGCCTACTAGCACGACTATGGTGTTAGCTACTATGGCATAACCTCGATAGTTAACTATCGCGGTAAAAAGTCCCGAAGTCAAAAAATAATTTGTAAATTGATTGGCTTGATAAAAAGCTAATATAGACTAAAGTTAACCCAATATTAAAAATCATGCAATGTCAAAATCGTTTACACTCTGTGATAAGTGTTGTGTTGACTACCAGAAGAATTTTGTTTGGTCTTTCTAACTGCTTTTGTTTAAAGATTATGACCAATCTACTAAGTCGTCTAGAAATCGGGTAGGGCCACTTTCAGCATAGAATACAATCTTGTTTGTTGAAAATAAATGGTTACGGTATCATGCAAGGATCATTAAGAGAGCTACATAATTCTTTTTCAAATAGTTTTATTTCATTTTAATAATACTTTTATAAATTATTAAATAATAATATCTTGATCAATTTCTTTGAGTCCTTAACCCTAACCATCCTCAATGCCACAAATGTGCACGGTAAAGTCTGTCTGTGCCAGCTGGCGTGGTACTTTTTCGATGAAATAATGGCCCCAGGCTACATATACTGGCCCGAGTATATCCTGGCCCGAGTATGGTTGGCCCCCGTGGCCGAGAGGTTGTGGGTTCGATCCACGGTGGCAGCACCACTCTTTTTGTCCGCGTTTTTGTCGTTGAAAAAAAAATCTTCAAAATGTGACTTAGGAGGTTAGGGTTAACGGAAATTTTGTTTTCTCTTTTTTTTCTTCTTCAAAATTGTCCATGTACGATTTTATTAACACTAACCATCCTCACTGCCACAAATGTGCACGGTAAAGTCTGTCTGTGCCAGCTGGCGTGGCACTTTTTCGATGAAATAATGGCCCCAGGCTACATAGTCGGGCCAATATACTGGCCCGAGTTTGGTGGACCCCCGTGGCGCACTGGTAGAGCGTTCGTCTCGCAACCGAGAGGTTGTGAGTTCGATCCCCGGTGGCGGCGCCACTCTTTTTGTACGCGTTTTTGTCGTTGAAAAAAAAAGTCTTCAAAATGTGAGGTTAGGGTTAATAAATGAAATTGCTCGTTATTCCTCCTGACATGGTACCCGTCCTGAAACCACTACAGACGAGACATGAGCCAATCTGGTTCAACAGGTATCTTCCATGTGCTGCAACTCATTATCACCGTGTTGTTGAAGAGATCAAGGTAGCGTTAAGCATTCATGTTCCCATCTATGAAGATATGTCCAATGAAAGTCCCATCACCAAAGATTCCTGCCCGAACAAGCAGTTTCTGTCTGATTTTGGGCGGTCATAAGTGAAATCTAGATTAGGGTTATTCCTGTGCGCATGGCTGATGAGACTGGTGTTCACTCCCCAGTAAACACAAAAAAAGGTTTTTGAAACAACTTACATGTACTAGAACAATTAATTTAAAATAGTTATTTTAATGTTTTATTAAGGTTTTAAAAAGTTACATGGAAATGTTATTAAAACCCATAAATAACTCCTAACAAATACGTTTTTAAAACGTAATATTGAAACGGTTTTTTTCACCAAATTCATACGTTTTTTTCACTTAAAATAAAACGTTAAATGGCCAGCTGGGTCATCTGCTATCCATATGGAAAGATTGCTGCGTCTACAATGAAAATATTATGCATACATCTTTTCCTGTCGCACCTATAGCCACTTTGCATATTGGAGTCTCCTTGGAACGTTTGCCGCCAGACGATCCACTTTAAATGAACTATTGTCTCACAAGAGCGCTCTATTCCCATGTTCATGGTTTAATTCCATTCATACTGTTCTTCCCAGTGATCTAGCCAAAATGACCCAGATGATTTCACGACTACAATTGATCATATCTGTTTACATACCACCGATTTTCATGAAACAAAGCTTATTAAAGAAGCTGAGAAAATTCACTTAGCAAAAATTTAAAAATGTAAACTTCTTTGGAATCATTTTTTTCAAAAATGAATAATTTTTTAATACACCCTGGGTACAACCACTGAAAACTATCGAAGTATAAATAATTAAAATAAGCAAGTACATTGAAATTAATGTTTAGGCTATTAACGTTCGGGAAATAAATAAGAGTTGATTACTCGCTACAACTCTTCCAAGGGAAAAATAAAGTATTCCACCACCGAAATACATTGTTCGATACGAGCCACCGAACCTTATCGACACGGCGAATCTGAAACTTGTGTGTGTGTACGCACACAGAAATGATTCTCCCCGAAAGCTGTAGCTAAGTTAGTCCAATTTTAACAACAAGTTATCATTAAGATTAGTAAAAACGACCGGATTTGTTTGCCTATTGGGGCAGTATCACCAGGGACATGTGCTTATTAAATATTTCCCTCATTTTCAAATTATATCATTTTCATAATCAAATACTAGCCAGCAGCCATACACCGATAGGTTGAATTTCTATTTTGTATTTATCGAGGCAAATTTCGTGCCAGTTTGATTTATTTGTTCCTTTTTAATTAGTCAATGAAAATCCCTAGAAAGAAATCATGCATCTTATATCTGTGAAAGTTCAGTCAAGAATAAATCATACAATCAAACGCGGTGATGCAATGCGGGATTTTATTTCATTATGTTTTGTCTGTTGTATTTTTTTGTCATTTCTTGCGGGAATATAAACAGAAATGTAGGCGGTAACGTGTTTCACTTTGTTGCATGTTGCGTAAATTCTGACGGGAATTAGAGGTGATACAGTCGATTTCAGATGCCGTAAGCGTATTTAGTTAATTCCCCTTGTTTCACAAAGTAATGCGATTTACGAATGCAACGAATTCATAACAAACGCCCTACATTTGTGTCTATCATATAACTTTATTATCCTAAACCATGCATTATTCTCATCATTTTTAGTTAAGAGTACATTGAGGTCGGGTGTAACAATATTAGTATGACAGGGTGTAACAATATTAGTATGACATTAAATAACCCGGCTATTTCAATATGTCACTGTATCATTCCTCTGATCAATATTCTAACAAAACTAGTCTTCTTTCTTGTGTTAAAAGCAAACCCGAGGCGATTAATATATTGTATTTCAATTAACGATTTCAATTAATTATTGCAAATAAATCGATAGAGAGACTAGGTATGGCAACTTATTTGTGAAAATCTAGCGAATTGAAAATGGAAACAATCAATCAAACCTAGGCACATGTGGCAGAGAAGAAGATTTCTTGTGTAGTCCAGCATGCACGACTGTTTGACTCTCCGCTTTATAATTAAAATTATAGGATAAAAAGAGATGATATAGTGGCCCTTTTATGGTTTGACCTGATTTAGGTAGTGCTAATGATTAAGAATATACGGTGAAAATTTCGAGAAAATTGTTCAAGCCCATTTTAAATTATCTGCATTTTCTACTTGATACATATTTACATGTAACTCTATGGGAAATGTGGCCGATGAGGGCGCTTTTATAGGAACTAATAATATTCAAAGCTCTATTTTTCAGAACTGGCACCAACAAATGTTCTGTAATTTCTACAAAAGATGGCCAAAGACTATGCCATTCATTGACCATCCCTAGTGAAGGCGCCTTCTAGAGATTATGGCAAATACTACAACTTAATTGCTAGCTAGCAAGATCATGGATAACCGTTTCCACATGTGGAACTGTGGCAAAGTATTGTGTGCGACTATACCCACCAAACTGTCAAGTAAACTGTGAGTTAGTTGGCTCAGAGGCCATGACACACAACCCTGCTATCCAATCACACAGCTGTAAATAGAACTGGTATTGTTAAATATCCATACGGCCGCATACAGATGTAAAATACCTGCAGGGGAAAATAACTCACAATGTATTAGTACATCGTCAAAGTCCGAGTCCCTCACTATCATATCAACAGAATCTCTCATTTTATTGGATTTTATACCATTGTATGGTTTAAAAAAGCCATTTGTATTCTGTCCTTATTTCGCCCACATGTGATTAGCATACTAGTAACTGCAAAGAAAGAAATGTCTAATGCAAACTGCTGAATAATTTATAGGCTATCAATATTCTGTTGTATTACCATTCTACTTCTGAATATTAAGTACACTTTGTACGCTCTAACTCATGGTTTGAGAACTACAGACACTCTGCCTATAGAGCGTGTTTCTATAGTGGCTTCAAAATCCATGTACCACTCTAGTCATCCATGTACCACTGTTGTAGATAACTAGGAGCTCCTTTAGCATGTTTAGCATACCATACCAACAATATTATTGTTGTTCAACTCATAACATAACATAACATAACATAACATAACATAAATGCATTTATATAGCGTCACTACATCAAGAACGCAGCACATGTGAAGACAGAAAAAGTAAAAAATGTAAAATACAGTGAAAGCAGAAACACAAAAACCTGAAAACCAATGGCAGAATGACAAACTAGATTGGATATAAGTGATTCTTTAAAGCCTTCTTAAAAATACTTAAAGAGTCAGATTCTCTGATGGTAGCATTGAGAGCATTCCAGATGTGCGTGAGGAGCAGAAATGGAAAAAGTGCGACGAGAGGCAGACTGAAGCAGTTTGTTGGACAATTATTGAGTGAGAAATTTAACGGTATGGTATTCTAATTTTAGCCGATGCACAAGATAGATTTTCATGGCCAAAGCAGCTCTAGATATACATTGAGACAAGCCACATGTTTTGCTGCAAAACAAAGACAGCTAATGTTTTTGTATGGGGTAATACCAGCCTGCTGTTATAATCATTACATCTTAGATGAAGATGAAGATGGTTTTCATGACAATGTTTTGCTGCATTTACATACACCTGATTTTCCTCATTATGCGTATATATGTGTCTTTTGAAACTAATATTTGAGTGGGTGAAGGGATAACCCGAGCACAATCGCACCCAGACCGTATATCGAGTAAGAGACATGGTCATCATAAATCATCATAAAACAATCATAGATAAATTAAAAACCCAACAAAATTGATTTTGACGAGAGAAAAAAATCAGTGACATTGTGTAGGATCGAACCCCGTAGCTCCAGTTCTTCAAGCGAACGCTTTACCATCTGCGCTATCAAGGGAAACTAGTTATAACCGGGAGATTCAAACACGTTATTGTCAAGTGCTAAATTTTGATTACCACATTTAGGCTTCACATCGGGCTTCAAATGATGCGGCAAACATCGTCTTAAACACTAGCATGACTTTTACTATTTCAAACACGAAGGATATCAAACAACTCATTATAATGTGCCACTGTATAGATGGATTTTTTACGACGTTGTAAAATAAGGGATTTACGGACGTTTTCATCTAAATTTGGCTACCATTTCTTAATAATAATAATAATAACACACACTTATATAGCGCATAAAGCAGCGGCACCAATGCGGTTCACAAACAAATGATAAAGATCTTAAAAAACTACACATACATTTAAAACACATGATTAAAAAGATTATAAATATATACAATGAAAAGAACACCTCAAGTTCATGTCAGTTTTTACGCCGATGTAGTAGCATGAAATCTCACATTTCGGGACGTTGGTGACTGAATATATTGATTCGATAAAACAGTATGAAGTAAAATAGATGTATGCTTCTTTGTAGGTTAGTGGGTAAACGATCAGCGTTCTCCTTTTGCATATATTTCGTACTAAATAAGTGTAAGTTATTTATAAATAGGTAATCGAATACATTTGAATTTTTAGGACGCCCTCGTACCTAATAATTTGGGGTCAACTCGAAGTGGCGTTTCGACTGCATGCTACTGTTGGCTGACCCTTTAAATCACTGGGCTAAGTCTCATGGAATAAATGTACATACTGACAATATGGAACCTATTTATACTTGTCCTGGCTAATGGGCAATTTATGTTGTTTAGAAACAATGACAGATTGGAGTCTCTGTTTTAAATCAAGCAGCCTGTATCATAACAAGTCAATAACAGATATGTTTGGACTCTACCTTTTTCAATATGGTTTACCAGCTTGTTTTTTTTATGGCGCAATACCAGTCTGTTTGTAGAATCATAACAAGTTAATGACAGAGTGGAGTCTAAAGCCATGTATCACTTTGGTCGCGTACAAGTTAAATGTTTCACTCGTGCTCTACGAGCACTTGGTGGAACAACTATTACATACATGGAAGTTCTCCATGGTACACACTACGCACAGAGGCTTAATGCTGGTATGAAAAGTAGTACAAGTGAACCAGGAGGTGTATGTAACTATACAGTAGAAGTGTTTGCACTAGACTAATTCGCGATAGCTTACAACAAAGTAGAACCTTACATTCGGATAACATAGCTACTATATTATCTTGTGCAATAGAATAGTATAATAAGTTAAGAGCAGTTTGAAATGAATCCAATTATAACAGGAAATAGTTCTTACTACTTCATTCTGTCATTTGATCTGAAATAGATAAGTGAACAATATTGGTTTGAACATAATTATAGAATAGAAGATATGATTCCCCAAGGTTTGAATATGATATATATCTCTCAATTGCCTGTAGTAGATACTTGGTGAACCAATTAAGTTAACATGTGGATAATCATTCGAATTGAAAATAATATGAACTGAAGGATAGCCCAAGTCACGTTTTTGGATATAATCAGACACGAGTGGTGAATGTAGGAGGGAGGGTATTTCGCGAGGCATCGAGAGGGGAGGGTGGTTTGGGGGCGTGTTGTTAGGAAAAAAATATATCATAGGTACTTCTTTCACATCAATTAAAAGTGCTTTATTCTTCGCATTTAAAGAGAAAAAATGACATACATGTAGATGTGAATTATAGGTCACCTTTGTATCCAAATAGTGTTAGATACCTAACTCACTCAAGGCCCCGAGATAATGTTGATTTCTTAACCCTTTTTCACCCGCTATTGGTTTTACCAAATACAAAACAGATTTTCAGAAACCTTTCCCAAATTTTAAGGTCTATCTATCTCAAGGATTACTAAACCAATATTAGGCATATTTGTACTTATTGTAATGCATTTCTCATGGTGAATCCAAATATGCTAATTAACTTCAATAATGTTGACATTTTTGAAACATATTCCAAGTTTGACCAGCCGTAGCACAGTTTGCTGTTCAGCGCCAAGTGCCCCTTTTGATACTCCATTTTGACCCACTCTAGTGGCGTAACTAGGGTCTGTCTTCGATTTCTTTTGGGGAGGGGCATGAGGGGGGACAGGCATGTGATCAGGGGGCATAGCCAACTATCAGGGGAGGGGGATGGAAATGTCCCATACCCCTTCAAGTTACGATCCTGGCCCACCCTGTATCATAGCATCATAAAATGCCACGGGTGGGGGTGTGTTCGTTAATCTACAGTGTTCAAAAGTTACTTATCACACCATAATATGCTCATAACCTCAAAACTATAACTCCTGTATAACCCATAAATGTAATAACGACCATAAATATAATAACAGCCATCAATGTAAAACAACTATAAATGTAATAACAACCATAAACGTTACAACAACTATAAATGTTACAACAACCATAAATGTTATAACATTCAAAAATAATGTTGCAAAATATCAAAATTATTGAATTTCATTAGCATAATATTTGGAATCACCATGAGAAATGCATTGTAATACAAAGTACAAACATGCCAAGTATTGGTTCAGTAATCCTTGAGATAGACTTTTAAAATTGGGAGAGGTTTCTGAAAAAAAGTTTTTTATATGATAAAACTATAGCCGCGTTCTCATTTCCAGATTGAAGTTCTACAGGGGAACACTATTTCATTCCCCCTTTGTAATATAATGTAGCAAAGGTCGGTCTCAAAATGAATGCTAAGAATACCAAGTTTATGTCATATAACCAGAGCCAGAAGGGATCCATACAGACAAATGATGGCAACAAGCTGGAGGAAGTTCAAGATTTTAAATATCTTGGTGCCTGGATGGAGAGTACGGTAAAAGACATTAAGCAACGCAAAGCAGCAGCATGGAGAGCGTGCGGCAAAATGAACAAAATATGGAAGTCAACTCTATCTCGGAAGTTCAAACTTCGTCTGTTTGCCTCAACGGTGGAGTCAGTTCTGCTATATGGATGCGAAGCTTGGACCATTACCCCCAAGCTACAGAAAGAGCTAGATGGCTGCTACACCAGAATGCTGCGAGTAGTACTCAATGTCAACTGGAAACAACATATACCAAACACCCAACTGTATGGTGACCTCCCCAAAATAAGCCAGAAGATCCGGAAGAGAAGAACAAGGTTTGCTGGCCACTGTTACAGAAGTGAGGAGCCAGTATCCAAACTGGTGCACTGGATCCCCAAACATGGCAAAAGAAAGCCGGGACGACCTGCCCTGACATTTATCGATCTACTCAAGCAAGATACTGGACTGGAGACGAGTGACATAAAGACAGCAATGAACGACAGAAGAGTGTGGAGAAACATCGTAGATCGGGGACACGACCCGAATTAAGCAAGTAAGCAATATATAAGTATTTTTTGAGTCCTACGGAGTACTATTTTTACCTACAGGGAAACAATTATCCAAAGGTAACTTTTATTTAGAGGTGTCTATAAAACTACGACCTCAAGCACAAGCATACGCAACAAGCACAAGAAGTACAAGACGCGCACGTTAAGAATTTATGGTTAAAAGTGTTAACATTTATGGGTTATGAATGTCCAACGTATAATAAAATAGCACTCAGAAGAACGCACTTTGTTTTCGTTTTTGACACATGTTCTGTTGATGTTCAGTGTAATATCCCAATTTAAAGAAAATGAATTCTCTTCACAATTATATAATCTGATAAATGTATGATACATTGGAGTTATGGTTTTGGAGTTATGATCATACTATAAATAACCAGGTAAGTGAAGGTGCTATGATTTGTATTGATTTTCGTGAAGCTTTTGACACAATAAGAAGAGATTTCATTTTATATGCTATTGAAAGTTTTAACTTTTGCGAATCCATGAAAAAAATTGATAACTACTTTGTTTTATAATACTTTCGGCTGAGTGCACCAAACTGGCGTAACTTAATAGGGAGGTTAAATACCTCCCTATTAGTTATGCCCTATCTGTAGCGTAACTTACTATTAATGATGCAATTTGAGCGCAAAACTGGCGAGTAACACCAGAATAGTAACTAGCGAGGTTAATATCGACATTAATCAGCATCGTCCCCTTACAAAATTAATTGTCGCATGCGTCAAATGTGTATACATGTATCAAACAGCAATCATATTGCCACGAATGGTGTTCCGTAGAATTATAACAATGTGTCGTCAGTCGCTATATCAAGCGTTGATTTAAATAATATGAATAATACAACACGTCACCACGTCCAGGAGAGCAATGAAATCTGTGACATTACGTTCCATCGTCCTGTAAAGTTTGAGCCAAGTTTCAGATATTGTCTGACCATGGTCTGACAGGGGCTGACTTATTGAATTGGCTATCATGCTAGTATTTGTGTGTGAACAAGGTGTGAACATGGTGTGAATGGGGTGATACACCCTGGACCAACTGTCTAGACGACCCGAAAAGGCACTCACTGTAACCACACCTGCTACAGTGTATGTGCCTTATTGGCATAGTATGTCGGTCTTTAGCCATTGGGCTACATTTTAAACTAAAATCTGCTATGTAATTGTAATTTCTTTTGAAATTTGAACTTTATATTTGACAAAATCTGAACATTTTAATACCAAACATAACACCTAACAACAAAGATAAACCATGATTAGCACCATTTATAGAAAATTAGTCACTTTTCAAAAGTCACATTTCCAATACACTACGCAGAAGAAAACACCAATTGTTAACAAGCGCATAATGCCCTTTATGTTCGGAATCAAATATCCCGCTCACTAAGTGTACGCCCAGCGCAAGGTAGTGTACACGGCTGCACTGTGTGATCGATTGCCCGCCGGTCAATCCTGGTTAATAACAGTGTCACGCATGGGGTGAACCTCGCACACACACATTTTCCTCCCGTGTAGTAATTGAAATTTAAAATGGCGCTAATCATGGTTTATCTGTGTTGCTAGGTGTTATGTTTGGTATCAAAATGTGCCTAAAAGATTCATCCAAATGTCTATCTAGCCTGTTTGGTAAAAAAACAATCAAAAGTTACTTTAATTGACCTAAACAAAGTGTACGACTTTCTTTTGTTGAGCACTTTAGTTTACAAAAGGGAATATCAGAGACGAATCACACAAACAAAAAAAGTTTTTAAACGAGGATATTGCTCCCAAGCGGACGAAAAACATTACCCTTTTCAAATAATATAATTTTGCTTTAGAAAAAATATCACAATTTTACAAAAGGTACATTTGTAGAGCTTCAAATACCTTATTCCCAGGTTTAATGGTTTATCCTGGTTTTCTTCATTTTTTTCTTAGAATTAGTATGATCTAATTTGATCAGTTTCCAGTGCAAGTTCATAGGTTAGGTGATATGACTGCATCCGTCATGTCGAGCTATGTATCTAATGCCAGAAATCTGTTCGATGCAAGCTGTTTTGATAAGACGAATACGTGACCCATCACATCAAAACATACCTCTTATCGAAGTAAAATGTCTTGAATAATATAAAGATATTAAAAGGAAATGCTAAGCTTCTATTCATCATATTACCTGAATATTAAGGCTACATTTCATTTATGAGTTATCAATCTAAAGCTTTTTTATAGTTTTTCTGAGATGCACATAGCTATTTTGTAAAGAACAATGATCAATAATATATCAGCTGCATGTTTTTAAATGAACGTATTTTTTTGATAAAGGTATATTGTGTGATCTTTTCCAGGGGACGCCCTCAATCCTCAAAAAAAATGGAAGCAGATTTTCTTGAAGATTTGCTTTTCTGATCATAAACCATGAATATATTCCAAGTTACAGAGCGATACGATTCCTACTAACCTCAAAATCATGATTTTAGAGTGAATTAAGAGTAAAATTTGAAGAAATAGATTGTACCGGAGCAGTACAATCTATTTTCAACTTAACCATGATTTTGAAGTAATTAGGAATCGTATCGATCTGTAACTTAGAAGATCTTTATGATTTGTGATCAAAAATGCAAATCTGCA
Organism: Ophiura sarsii; assembly: GCA_035610835.1. NCBI lineage: Eukaryota > Metazoa > Echinodermata > Ophiuroidea > Amphilepidida > Ophiuridae > Ophiura > Ophiura sarsii. The sequence continues at coordinate 56,097,007 of CM069454.1, forward strand.
AGAAAATCTGCTTTCATAGTAAAAATCAATGATTATTATTATTAATTATAATAGGCACTTATATAGCGCTCTATAAAAAGCACAGCGCTTAAACAACGCCCCCGAAAACAATATACGGCATACATAATACACATAACATATACAATAATACAAAGTTACACATTTGGAAATAAATAGGTCTTTAGAAGACTCTTAAAAGTAGACACAGTCCTAGCTTCTCTGATATAAATAGGAAGCTTATTCCAGAGCTGAGGTCCGAAAACAGTGAGACAACAATCACCAGCTCTTTTGTGTGAACGAACGGGATTGAGCTTTGTTATGTCAGATGAAGAACGAAGTCTGTGCCTACTTCTAGTAGTATCAGGATGATTGTACAACGCGACAAGATTCTGTAGATAAGCCGGAGCAGTACCAGATATGCACTTATATACCTGCAACATGATTTTGAAATGTATTCTTTCTTTGAGTGGGAGCCAGTGTAAGGAACGCAACAGTTTGACAGAGCACCTGTCTCGTCCACATGCAAAAACTAGTCTGGCAGCTTTATTTTGGATACGTTGCAAACATTTTAGATCAGCTTCATGTGCTCCGTACAAGAGGGAATTGGCATAATCAATGCGAGACAAGACAAGTGCTCTGACGGCATGATGGCACGCTTCCTGGCTAAGGAAGCGACGAATCCGCCATAAGTTACGAATGTGGAAGTTCAAAGTCTTACAAAGCTTACTAACATGGGTAGACATATTTAGAGTGCCGTCAAAAACAACGCCTAAGTTCCTAACACTGGCAGATGGTTTTATTGAGAGATTTCCCACATTTAATTGACTATCTGTGATTTAATACAATATCTGGAAGTTTGGTGAGAGCTCTGTTTGTGGCAATTATGAAAAACTCAGTTTTATCCTGATTAAGCTGCAACTTGTCGTGTAACATCCAAGAGGTAATATCAGATATGCAAGCAGACAGGTTATTGAGGACACGCTCACGATCACCATGATCATGATAGAGGGCGCTACTTGGAAAAGATCACATAATATGCCTTTAAGGGTGTATTTCTATTGCTTGATATAACATGGCACAGAAATGGCTGTTTTGATAAGAGTGATGTTTCATCAGTAATGACTATTATCTGACGGCATTGATGTTTACCTGTATAATATCGGGTTAACAATCAGATGAACTAGATTAGACTGTGATGAACTTTACATCGGGCAATTCCATTTGAAATCCATACACCCCCTATGGAAGACATTACCTTAATCTTTCCCAAGGAGTGCATATTTCAAATGGGGTTACCTGTGTAAAATCAACATTCCCTGACATATAAATCATGTCTTCCAGGGGTGTATGGATTTCAAATTAAATAGCTCATTGCTCATCCCCGTATTGACAAGAAGTATCTATTTCAGCGGTAAATTGATTTTTTTAATGGAATTCGATATTAAACCGTAGAAGAAGATGATTAAACTATCTTTCTAGAATCATGAAAAAGAAGCGAGAAAACGTGCGGAGGTCTTATCGACATCTTTATCATTTGGCGTGATTGTTAATACCAATTTAAAGGTCACAAGACCGTCTCCTGGACAATCAGATGACATCGGATAATCGAAACTGGCGGTGATCCTCATGGTTGATTAGAGTGTATATAGTTTAATCAGTTCCAAATAGGCGAAAAATATTCGGTTGTTGTCTCTTCACGCGCAATAGTAATCCAAACGTACACGCGCGATTATGGCCACACTTACACAACTTTGGATGAACGCACGCTTCACGCATATGATGCACAGTGAGAGTTTGGCTTCCATGCGTGCCGCATCCTTCACTCGCTGATAATACAGGCAGTGGCGTAGCTAGGTTTTTTTTCAGGGGGGGCAAGATTTCTAAAATGTTCGTAAAAGGTTGCCCCAAAAAATTTCCAAGTCAAAAAATTTCGCACGGTCAAAAAATTTCGCACGGACACAAAATTTCGCACTCCAAAAAGCACTGTAGTCAACAAATATTGCCCAATCCTCAGGGTTGTAAGCAGTTTTTCCACAAAAATGTTCATTTATTTTTACAAACAAAAACAAAAAGGTCATTTTTAAATGGTTACCCCACATATAAGTACTATATGTAAGGGGAGGGGCGGGGGCACAAAGGGGGGCGGGGGCACAAAAAATTCTTTCAGGGGGGGGCATCTGCCCCCCTGCCCCCCCCCCTGAGCTACGCCACTGAATACAGGGTATGTCAAAAAAAGTATTGAATACATTTTTTGTCAAATACAGGGTATCCTATGATTTATACAATCTTTGATAATGAAAAAGATTAATCATACAAAAACCACATTTTTTCTTGTACTTGCAATACATTGGTGGCCATATTACACCAATTGTATCAATGTTTCTTTTCTGTTTTGTTCAGGTGTAGTGTGACATAACTCAAAATTGATCATACAAATTTGATTTCAGTTTTAAGGCATTTTAGTAAACCTCTCACTATACTATAAGTCAGTCAATTTTTGTTTACATCATGCAATAAACCTCATAATTATTAAAGTCATATTATGCTATCTTTTCCAAATTACGCCCTCTATCTTTGATTTCTACTTTGAAAGCTGATTTTCTAGCAGGATCGAATTTTAAAGATAGTCTATTACAAATATGATTCTTAATTACTTCAAAATCATGGTTTGAATACGTTGAAATAGACTGTTGGGGTCAACTTTTTCCGAGTGCTTTTCGTTCATTTCCATCGATTGAACACCGTGTTAACGCCCTATTACAGGGTGTCTAAAAAAACCGTGCACGTGTTTACCCAACTTATTGACTATGAACTTCTAGAATTTGGTCTAATAATTGTATACATGTTGATAGACTAAACGCTTAGCTTTCATATGCCATTTATTTCATCTGATTTGGTTTTGTCAATCTTGAGATATCAATTAATTAAAGCTACCTAAAATCGACGTTGTGCCACTTTACAGTTTGCAATATTAAATAGAAAGGGTAACTCCGGAGAGGGGGGCGGGGGTTACCACTCCTAAACAAAATCCAATCCGAAATGCAGAGTATGCTTATTTGGGTACCATGGTATAGCTAGAGGATCACTCTATCCATACATACCAAAACAAGTACAAACATCCCACGCATGACGTATCAATGACGTCACCAAACATGGTCGACCTCAAAATCCCGTCGTATTCGCTGGACAGTGAAGGCCAAAATAGAAATTTTCGCCAAATAAGTTCCAAATATCGGAATTTCACCCGGTTTTTGCTTATAAGTGAGGGAAATGGTGTTTTCTAACATAGGCCTAGCTTCTCTGACATAAATAGGAAGCTTATTCCAGAGCTGAGGTCCGAAAACAGTGAGACAACAATCACCAGCTCTTTTGTGTGAACGAACGGGATTGAGCTTTGTTATGTCAGATGAAGAACGAAGTCTGTGCCTACTTCTAGTAGTATCAGGATGATTGTACAACGCGACAAGATTCTGTAGATAAGCCGGAGCAGTACCAGATATGCACTTATATACCTGCAACATGATTTTAGAAATGTATTCTTTCTTTGAGTGGGAGCCAGTGTAAGGAACGCAACAGTTTGACAGAGCACCTGTCTCGTCCACATGCAAAAACTAGTCTGGCAGCTTTATTTTGGATACGTTGCAAACGTTTTAGATCAGCTTCATGTGTTCCGTACAAGAGGGAATTGGCATAATCAATGCGAGACAAGACAAGTGCTCTGACGGCATGATGGCACGCTTCCTGGCTAAGGAAGCGACGAATCCGCCATAAGTTACGAATGTGGAAGTTCAAAGTCTTACAAAGCTTACTAACATGGGTAGACATATTTAGAGTGCCGTCAAAAACAACGCCTAAGTTCCTAACACTGGCAGATGGTTTTATTGAGAGATTTCCCACATTTAATTGACTATCTGTGATTTAATACAATATCTGGAAGTTTGGTGAGAGCTCTGTTTGTGGCAATTATGAAAAACTCAGTTTTATCCTGATTAAGCTGCAACTTGTCGTGTAACATCCAAGAGGTAATATCAGATATGCAAGCAGACAGGTTATTGAGGACACGCTCACGATCACCATGATCATGATAGAGGGCGCTACTTGGAAAAGATCACATAATAAGCCTTTAAGGGTGTATTTCTATTGCTTGATATAACATGGCACAGAAATGGCTGTTTTGATAAGAGTGATGTTTCATCAGTAATGACTATTATCTGACGGCATTGATGTTTACCTGTATAATATCGGGTTAACAATCAGATGAACTAGATTAGACTGTGATGAACTTTACATCGGGCAATTCCATTTGAAATCCATACACCCCCTATGGAAGACATTACCTTAATCTTTCCCAAGGAGTGCATATTTCAAATGGGGTTACCTGTGTAAAATCAACATTCCCTGACATATAAATCATGTCTTCCAGGGGTGTATGGATTTCAAATTAAATAGCTCATTGCTCATCCCCGTATTGACAAGAAGTATCTATTTCAGCGGTAAATTGGATATTTTTTTAATGGAATTCGATATTAAACCGTAGAAGAAGATGATTAAACTATCTTTCTAGAATCATGAAAAAGAAGCGAGAAAACGTGCGGAGGTCTTATCGACATCTTTATCATTTGGCGTGATTGTTAATACCAATTTAAAGGTCACAAGACCGTCTCCTGGACAATCAGATGACATCGGATAATCGAAACTGGCGGTGATCCTCATGGTTGATTAGAGTGTATATAGTTTAATCAGTTCCAAATAGGCGAAAAATATTCGGTTGTTGTCTCTTCACGCGCAATAGTAATCCAAACGTACACGCGCGATTATGGCCACACTTACACAACTTTGGATGAACGCACGCTTCACGCATATGATGCACAGTGAGAGTTTGGCTTCCATGCGTGCCTGCATCCTTCACTCGCTGCCTTAAGGAGGTTTGGAACTGATCAGACTAAAGCATCCGATAATACAGGGTATGTCAACAAAAATACATTTTTTGTCAAATACAGGGTATCCTATGATTTATACAATCTTTGATAATGAAAAAGATTAATCATACACATTTTTTCATGTACTTGCAATACATTGGTGGCCATATTCCACCAATTGTATCAATGTTTCTTTTCTGTTTTGTTCAGGTGTAGCGTGACATAACTCAAAATTGATACAAATTTGATTTCAGTTTTAAGGCATTTTAGTAAACCTCTCACTATACTATAAGTTAGTCAATTTTTGTTCACATCATGCAATAAACCTCATATTATGCTATATTTTCCAAATTACGCCTTCTATCTTTGATTTCTACTTTGAAAGCAGATTATCTAGCAGGATCGAATTTTAAAGATCGTCTATTACAAATATGATTCTTAATTACTTCAAAATCATGGTTTGAATACGTTGAAATAGACTATTGGGGTCTACTCCAACTTTTTTCCGAGTGCTTTTTCGTTCATTTCCATCGATTGAACACCGTGTTAACGCCCTATTACAGGGTGTCTAAAAAAACCGTGCACGTGTTTACCCAACTTATTGACTATGAACTTCTAGAATTTGGTGTAACAATTGTATACATGTTGATAGACTAACGCTTAGCTTTCATATGCCGTTTATTTCATCTGATTTGGTTTTGTCATCTTGAGATATCAACGTTGTGCCACTTTACAGTTTGCAATAAATAGAAAGGGTTACTCCGGAGGAAGGGGGGGGGGGGGGGGGGGGGGGGGGGGGGTTACCACTCCTAAAATAAATAAAAAAATCCAATCAGAAATGCAGAGTATGCTTATTTGGGTACCATGGTATAGCTAGAGGATCACTCCATCCATACATAGCAAAACAAGTACAAACATCCCACGCATGACGTCACAATGACGTCACCAAACATGGCCGACCTCAAAATCCCGCCGTATTCGCTGGACAGTGAAGGCCAAAATAGAAATCTTCGCCAAATAATAAGCTCCAAATATCGGAATTTCACCCTGTTTTTGCTTATAAGTGAGGGAAATGGTGTTTTATAACATAGGCCTATGCTATAATATTCAGGACCATACAATTAAAATATTTTTCAAAATGGCGATTAAAAAAAGTGGCAACAACGCCCCCTACTATCGGACGTTGACGGCTTATCCTACCCCCGGGTAAGGTAGCACCCTCAATTTGTTTTCGTCAAAATGAGCGCAGGGGATGTAAAAGCAATCACCTAGACGCCCTAGGTCACTGTTCTTTACGTTTTAGCGCAATCGACGACCACCCTCTCTTAGGAGGACGAGGGTTTTAATGCCTATCTTAAGCATTCTTTCTGTAAAAGTGGCACAACATCGATTTTAGGTAGCTTTAGTTAATTGATCATATCTCAGGAATGACAAAACTAAATTACATGAAATAACAGCATATGAAAGCTAAATGTTTAGTCTATTAATAGGTATACAATTGTTACACCAAATTCTAGAAGTTCATGGTCAATAAGTTGGGTAAACACGTGCACGGTTTTTTGAGACACCCTGTATAGTGTTTCCGGCTACGATTGCAACTGTACTGTACGCACGTGAACAGAATAACAAAATGGAATGCTTTATTGTGAAAATCGAAACAAATTCCTTACATTGGAAGCGGATTTCCATTTTGATTTCGTAAAGTTATGTCAAGTCTTTCCACAAAGTCACACTATATTATAAGAGAGATAAATTAATGTGCAAGAAATTTAAAAAAAGATCACATGCTAGTGCTTTAGGACGGTTAACATTAATCAATACACAGCAGATTACACCGTGATAACTTTTTTATTTGTCCAGATCATCAAAAGAGAGGGTTCTGATCAAACATGCAGAATCTCCCTTTTTTACAAAAAATAATCTGTGATTTCTGTTTGATTTTACAAATGACCAATATAAGCAGTGTTGTTAATTACAACAGTAGTGTCAATCGAATGCAGATTTGTTTATGTGCAGTTTCTTATTCGAAAGTGAAAATAGTCTTAGATTCAAAAAATTGTAAATCATTCCATTTTAGTACTCGAAGAGCCATTTTTGATAGTGAGATGAATTGAATCTTCCCATTTGGAATTCCCTGGAGAGGCCAGGCATTTACTGAATGTGTTGCTATTCCTTCTTTTTGTACGGAGTCTATGCAGTTTGCACCTTGCGGCTATCGGTTTTTCAAATACAGAACAGATTTTTCAGAAACCTTTCCCGACTTTCAAAGCCTTATCTCAAGAATTACTGAACCAGTACTTGGCATGTTTGTGCTAATTTTAATGCATTTCAAATATGGTGACGATTTCAATAATGATAACATTTAAAAAATATTTTGTGACGTTTTGGGACTGTCGTCTGCAGACGGCGACTGACGCGTTGAAAGTGTTAAAGAGACATGAGGTCAGAAATTGTCTATAGGCCACCGTTATTGTTATCCATTCCCTCGCTAGTACATTTGATGTATTTGATTATATGTTATCCTCAAGTCAACACCTATAAGTAAGGCTAATGAATATCTCTCCATCTAGCACACATGGCATGTCTGATAATTGGTTTCGTGTATGAACATGAAATTATCAAATAAGGGATTAACTTACGTATAAAACAAGTGGAATCGCACAGTTGCCCAGGGCCGTCTACTCCATACGGTACCTCACCCCATTAAAAGAAAGAAAGCAATCCTAGGCTTTTATTCTCCATTCCTTTTAAATCCCATTAGTGTGTAAATGGAACAAAAGGAATGTTGTTTATGGCACCGGACACTAATTATATCACCTTTATTCCCATAAGAGGTAACACAGGACGCATCATATGAAACTCAATACCGCCTGTTATTATTCGAAGGAAATTTTCGGCATGCAACATAACATAATTATATACCACCTGTGTAAAGAAGATTTCTTCAGCAACACACGTATGCCTCACTTTCATCACGTGACCACTGCATGGTTTCTGTCACCAGTGTCTATTGGTTCCCATTGACACTATTGCAATTCAGTCCTCTCTTATTTTTCTTAAAGACCTTTTATTTGTGTACACCTTTTAATTTGGATTCAACTTCTTTTCATATCTGTTGTGGCCAAGATGCCTGTCTGTAGTATGTATTAAGGTGGAAGTCAAACGATCTCCAGTTGATAATTACTTTAACACATGTTCTGCACTGTTTATTTATAGGGGTTGTGGACTCTTAGGTACAGTCTCCATAAAACTGCGTAACTTCTTCAATATTCATTTAATCTTTATAAACGTATACATTTTCTTGCAGAAAAGGGTTCAATGAATCCAACCATGATAATGAAATTGACCATTTTGGAAAAATTTATAAAAACACGTTTTTGACCCATTTTAGGTTTGGAAAAAGATAGCTCATAATATATTTTGTAACATTTTTCATACTAGTTTTATGATAATCCTGATAACATTCCCCAGGAGCATTTATTTTTTATTTTTTAATATCTTATTTATTTTTTGAGTTACAGACCAAAAAGTGCCAAAAAATGTGATTTTTCATGATTTGGGCGGTAAAAAATCACATTAGTTTTGTTAGAATATTGATC